>ML785922.1:323472-356492 GCA_009831015.1 Picea engelmannii | reverse complement strand
TGAAGTCCCTTCATGACTTGTCATGTTTAATCTTACAGATCTACCTTTAGATAAAAGGAATTGGCTCTGATACCAATTATTGGATAGCTGAGAGGGGGGGGGGGTGAATCAGTTGCTACCGTGCTTAAACAATTATGCTTATTTTAAACTCTTTGCAGAGGACTTAATGACAATGACAATAATGAAGGGAGGTAAGCAAGAGAACATTAACATCAGTCACACATATGAAATATACAGAGACAAATATTTCCTGAGGAAACCCATAAAGGGTAAAAACCTCTTCTTCTTGGTATGATAAGTAATCTTTACATTCTGTACATTATCATACATATGAGCTCCAACTCATTATGAGGCTACAACTTCTGTTTTGCAAGCTACAACTTGCTGAGAGCACCAACTCTCTATTTTCTCTAGCACCTACTAGAAGGAAGCACCAACTCCTTGGTTTCTCTAGCACCCACTAGAAGGAAGCACCAACTCCCTGGTTTCTCTAGCACGCACTAGAAGGAAGCACCAACTCCCTGGTTTATCTAGCACCCACTAGAAGGAAGCACCAACTCCCTGGTTTCTCTAGCACCCACTAGAAGGAAGAACCAACTCCCTGGTTTCTCTAGCATCCACTAGAAGGAAGCAACAACTCCCTAAGTGTTCCATCACCAACTGGATGGAAGCACCAACTTCCAGTCACACAGGCACCAACCTGTAAAACAGAGAACAACAGTTCTCCCTTGCACCACCTTGCCACCCTGGTCTCTCTGGCTGCAACCAGATGGAAGCTATAACTCCCTGTGTTCAAGCACCCACTTGAACCTCGGAGGACAACAGTCCTCCCAAGCACCTCCCTACCACCCTGAAATATAATGTTTTCTATATATAAATTTATCACAGTGATACAATATTTATCAATGGCTTACCAATCTCATCACTGTTCTGCTACATTACTCTGCTCTACCTGCATCAGTGTCTTCCTGCACCCCTTCCTTACGCTTTATGTTCTTCTTCCTTTTATGCTCTGTGCGCCATGTCCCTTCTATGCACCATTCCTGTTCTGTGCATTTCAGCTACTGCACTCTACCTCCTTATACACACCTAAATCACTCTCAATAGCCCCCAATCTCTTCTCTATTTTGTGCTTGTATTCTCTCTGTGCATCTTCTTCATCCTCTATTCATAATGCTTCTACATGCTCTCCCCATGTCGAGTGCTCTACCTAATTGTCACTGAAACTCTTCAACTTATCTGGCGATTAAACCCATGCATCTATCATCACTGGGTGTTATGTCGAGATTCCTTAGCCTCTCCAGTAGTTGAGACTCTTCGTCTTCTCTGTCACAGTCAAGATCATTCCCTCTATTGTAGTTACATGCTCCAATAGTCTTACATCTGTTAATAGCCTCTATGAACAGTCTTCATGCCACTGGAAGATGCCTCAAGACTCTTCATCTTCTCTGGCGATCACCCTGAAGTATCTTCGATTCCTCTGGCAGAAACCACAAGTCATTTCTAGCAGTTACACTGTGAACCTCCAAGAAAATGCATCAACAACTGAATCACCAACCGTCCAAGAGTCATGATTCAGTTTTGCTAACTGAATCGTAACTGATCGATTAACTGTGAAGAGAAACAATAGCCCTTCGATCATATTTCCAAGTATCCAACACCATTGGATTACAAGCACAGGGTCTCGCGTTGATTTTTCCATTTCGCATTTCGACATTTCGACATTTTGGCATTCAAGACTTCATGATGGTGGAGTTTCTACTTGCTATGTAAAACCCTGAAATATAAAGTTCCGATGTGACGTAAACCTGCTGACGTCACATGTGGATTGACACGTGCCGAATAGCTACCATGTGTCACTCTGATTTGTGACTTACATGTGCCTGAAATGTTGAATCATATTGACACTTGTCATTGCCTGATTGTGCCATGTGTCCTTAGCTGACGTGGTTTGCTGACGTGGTTTGTTGATGCGCCTATTTTGGGATTTCAGGGTTCACTACTTCAAAGGTTAAAATTCCTTTGATCTTTGATTTCTCGGTCTGTGAAACTCTGAAATGGAGCCTTTGTTGATCTGCCTGTTTCGAGATTTCAGGGTTCGCTACTTCAAAGGTTAAAGTTCCTTTGATCTTTGATTTCCTGGTCTGCGAAACTCTGAAATGGAATCTTTGTTGATGTTCCTGTTTCGGGATTTTGGCGTTTCGCATTTCGCAACTTCATGACTCCTGTGATGAAGAGTCTTGACTCTTGACTCCTCCAACTCCCGGTATCCAAAACTCTGAAACATTATGGTTTCGCATTTCGCGATTTCATCATTCTTGTCGTGAGTTTCCTTGACACCTCCAACTCCAGGTATCCGAAACTTCGAAATGGAGATTAAGTCGTGGTTTCGCATTTCGCGATTTTCTGCCGTGAGTTGCTTCCTTGACTCCTAGAGTTTACACTTCTGAATGGGATCCAACAATCACTTGTTGAACTTGTCATTGCCATGCCATTATCCCTATACTGCTGGTCCTGATCTTTTCCATCAATGACAAACATGCATACTTTGCACTATCTCTTCTGATCTTATCGAGCTTTCTCTGCTGCGTCTTCCCAAAATAATTTTGGTGCCCGCTTGGAACATTCTTCTTGTACTTAACCTATCGTCGTTGTTGTACTTTCCATCAATGACAAGAATACACTGCCTGTAAAACATGCCAACAGGTTTTTCATCCGGCATGGTCTCAAATATCAGCCGCGTCTTCACTCCAAATGAGGGAGTAGGCGAAAACTCAGTACTGATTGAAGGTTCGACTGGTGGGATGGAAATTTTTGGTAGCTTCATTGTTCCTCCTTATTCACCCATGTCGATGTCATAGTTGAAGATGGAACCATGCGGTTTAGTCACTCCTCTCGACTATGTTTCCAATGAAATAAGAAATTCAACATCAATAGTGATTCTAGCATCCTAGCCTCCCTCCCTAGATTTTGGTACAATTCAATCATGAGAAAGAGTAGATACTTCGCCTGGGCTTTCCTCCTGGGTGATTACAACCAGATATCTGTGTGAAACCTCTGAGACTTCATCATCATCATCATCATCATCATCATCATCATCATATAGTGATTAGGTCCACAAGAACGGTTGGCACCCCTATTCCGCTTGATACTCATGCTGGCCTTTGTTGAACTACATTTGTTATCGGAGATCCCACCTAGACAATTTCTTCCCAATCGACAATTTATGTTGGTGGAGAGGCACTTGAGCCATTTGGCTCTACCTCTTGGTCATTGGTGTTGATTGAGGTAATCCTCATTAGTTCAATTAAAGGGTTAAGTTGGGGATCTTGCTCTGCCCTTTGTATGGCTCTTTGGGCTTCTTCTAGTAACAACATCCCCCTCATTCATGCCTCTATTTCTTCCATTGTTATGCTCTCGTCTCTGACCCTGATAGATTCATGAGATATCTTCTTTATTGTCTCAACCTGTTCGTATAGGGGCATCGCTTTGAACTTAGTCATATTCGGGTTGCCCTTTACTTCCTCCCATTCTTAGGTGCATTCAATGAATATTTTGTCTTCAAAATTATCATCAACATATGGCTAATAGGAGGATACATGCACCATGTGCTTGAGAACTAAGTCCTTGGGATAATTCTTGTGAAAGAGACCTATATGAAACCGGTACTCGAGCTGATTGAGCCCCTCCTATTTCAGATTCCCAGTGTCTCTGACCATGTAAAATCCTATGTGGAAACCATAGGGAATGAAATATATCTTCTTGTCTTTGATCAGGGAGGAATTGTAGCCTTGAAAGATGGTCTGGTAGAAGATATCTCCAAAAATGAGGCAATCTGGGACATGAACAGGGAGAAGGTGGGGTGTGTCGGTAGCTCTGAACACTCTAATATAAGTGCTAGTTTCTTCGAAGTATGAATGACCAACTTTTACTATCATCTTCTTTGCCGGCACCGAAAGCCAAGGGAACTCTTTTCTAAAAATGAGGAAGTAAACTCTGGATAGGAACTCATTGCATATTAAAGCATATGATCTATTATATCTATTTTCACACAATTTGTTGAAATAGACATATACATGAAATTCAAAAACATGGAAACTCAAATTCATACATGCAAAAATGTTCCTTGCGCAAAACATCCAGCAAGTAGGATACCATGTAGAAAGCCAAAACCTCTCCTTCCTTTGGTGTCTGATCCTGTGAAATATTTATACTGAGTTGCTTGGAGATAATGACTCCCCAATTGAAGCTTCTCCCTGAAATTGCCACAATGTATGCTAAGGGAATCCGTGCCTCTGAAAATTTGTAGCAATCCTTTTCTCCATATAATCGATAGAATAACTCCATCAAATACATCTATGTCTCTCAGAGATTTAATGTGTTGTAACAACCAGTGCTCCTGTTTGTGAATTTCTTATCTTCTTTCCACCACGATGCTAGGAATTGACTGGTATCATGAATCTCGTAAAACTTGACCATGAAGTTTGTGTTTATCCTTTCCTCTGGTTCTGTAAGTTTGTAGTAATTTTGCACCTCCATCGAAAGGAAAACACCAACACACTCACCTTGTTCATTGTTGATGGTGCAATTTACCATGTTGGCATGGTCAATTATCCATCCTAAGGCTTCAATGCAGGGAAGAACTAGGGTCTCACTAGCCACCCTGTGTAGATTTGACCTCTGAATGTTTGGAAACACCTCATCATCCAATATTCGAACATATGGATTGTTGCGAGGAATGAACTTAGGGTAGTCCTCATGACAAATTTTTTTGTACAGGTCGCGCCAATGTGGGAGCACCACTTTAGACCTTGTGGTCACTTGTGTGTCACTGAACGCTAGAGGCTGGATAAACTACTTCTTGGTGGACATGAAAATAACCAATTCTATCTTTGAGGAGAAATCCAACTCCCTTGCAACGCTCAATGTAGATCCTTCCCTGACCTCTGGTTACTTTTGCTTGGGCGTCCTTGGTGAGCGCCTAGTTTTTGACTTTCTTGGAGGCATTTTCTGCAAATAGACAGAGTGAGATACCAAACTCTAAAAGTATTATGGATGCAATTGCAAATGTAGAAATGATGGAGACAATGCATACCTCTTCCTTGCACTAGATTAACATGGTTTAGAGTTAAAGATCAACCGTAAGCTCTTAGACACGCTCTCTCGCTCCTTCGACTGCTCCGAGGAATAAAATATTTGTGCATAGAATGGTGTGTTTGAATATGTATTTGTTATTTAAAAGGAGAGAATACTTACCTTGTCACATCAGTTCTTAAATTCAATGTTGTAAATGCGCCCTGCACAATCCATCACTAAATCCGAACCACGCTCGGGATTAAATGCAAATGAAAACTAGCGGTGCAGGAGCGAGTTACTTCATAGTTCATTGGCAGATTCAAAATTCTACTATTTTTACGACATGCGAGATAGTAATGTGGGATGAGAGAAAAATTAATTGGTCTCTTAAATAAAAAAATCCGATCTTATCCCTACCAAAAGTAACCCATCAAACTATCGAGCCTTCTCATATTTTTAACACTGGTATGATCGTCATAAGAGGAAAAAGGTAGGGTCTTGAAATGGAAACAAAGTGTAGAGAAGCCAAGATCACTGATGTAGAATGTGGAAGGTTTGACGAAAACCCCCGTTTTATGATGGCCTATCAGTCTACCGATAGTAAACGAGCAGATCGACGTCAACACTTTTCTTTATTCGTTGATACCTTTAGCTGAAAGAGTCGATGCCGAACCAAAAATCTGTACAATGCTAACGTGGAAATTTTGACTTAGATATACAGACATGATACATGAAACAACAAGAGATGACATAGGGAGAGCAGGCCATGTCATACAAACTGTTTACACGGAAAATATAAGTGGTGGTTGATTTCGACCTTTTTGTGGGAAACATTACTTCGGCGTCGAGGATTTCCTATGGACACAAGTCTGGTTTATGCACTATATTCTATGAATGCCAATGCCATGACGATGATCGATGATCAACGATCGACAGAGTTTTTTTAAAGTGAAAGTTTTTGCAGTTTCATCTCTCTAATTATGTCGATGCCAAAGATGTGTCGTTGATCGACAATTGGTGATGGAAGTTTATTCCATTTGTGATTTAACTCTAGAAATTTCTGACATCGAAGAATATCGATGATGTTAAAATACTATCCTATAGGCCAAATTTCATTGATCGATGATTGTTAAGAGTTTTAAACCGTGCACCTTTCGGTCCTATTGCACATTGTCACTTGGAAAAATTAATCCGTCAAAACCAAACAAAAATGTCAATGATAAGGTCTAATGACATAAAAGAAAGAAAAATCCATTCATCCACAATACAGACTATGACTTAGAAAAATGAAAAGTGGTACCCAAAAAGAAAATATTTCACACAATACTTTTAGTGTGTGTTGTGTGCTCAACACGACATCGATGTGCTCATTAACTATCGACTGATTGCTAGAACACTGAACTCCTAGTTTTAGTTTGAACCTTTACCCGTCGACGCCAAAAAACCTGGTAGATATGTGATCCTTCTTATCCTCGATACCAATTATACTAGTTTCTTGTAAATACGAAAAGTCTTGGTAATTCGATTGGATTCCTCCAGCTGAGACGAGACATGATTTTGCGATTTGATAGAAAAATTAAATTTTCATGCAACCTACACCATGATCCCATGTGCCGACCAACCATTGAAATTTGAATTCCCTGATGAACTACGAAATAATCCACTCCTGTGTCGCGAATCAAAGTTGCATTTAATCCTAAGCATGGTATGGATTCTTTGGTATATTGTGCAGACCATATTTACACTCCTGAATTTAAGACTTGACGCGACAAGGTAAGTATTCTTTCTGTTTAAATTTGTAAGGTTTATTTCCAAACATGGTATTCTGTTCTCAAATCACTTATCTCCGAAAGTAGACGAAGAAGCAAGAGAAATCATTGAGGAGGTTACAACCCACACTTTGACTTTGATTACAGGTAAGACTAGGTTAATCTCTTGCAAGGAAGAGGTAAGCATTGTCTTTATCATTTCCACACTTACGATTGCGTCAATAACACTTGCCAAGATTGGTTGGCGGATCACTATAATATTTTTCTTTTTTGCAAGAAAATTCCTCCAAGAATGCCAACGACCAGGCACTCACCAAGAACACCCAAAATGAAAGCACCGAAGGTCGGAGAAGGGTCTACACTAGGCGCTTGAAGGGAGCTTGCTTTTGTCTCAAAGAGATAATCAATTATCCACACTTCTACCAAAAAGTAGTTTACCCAACCTCTGACGTTCAACAACATAGAGGTGAGCACTGGATATAAAGTAATGCTCCCACATTGGGGAGATCTATTTAACAAAATCAACTAGGAAGATTACCTAGAGTTTACACCCCACAACGAACCAAACGTCATGATGTTGGATGACTAGGTTTTCCCAAACATCAGGCGATCATATCTACATATGGTGGCCTGTCGGACCCCAATTTTTCCCTGCATCGAAACCCTAGGGTGGATAATTGACCACAAAAATGCGATGAAATTCATAGTCAATAATGAATAGGGTGAATGTGTTGGTGTTTTTCTTATAGTAGAGGTACAAAAATACTAAAAATTCAGAGACCCAGAGGAGAGACTAAATACAAAATTTGTGGTCAAATTTTATGAGTTCCATGACACCAACAGGTTACTGGCCTCATGGTGGAAATAAGACAAGAAGTTCAAAAATAGGAGCAACATATGGTACAACACAGTAAACCTCAAGGAACCTTATATGTACTTAATGTCTTTAATCCGTCGATTTTATGGGGAAAAAGATTGCTCAAAGTTTTCAGAAGCATGGATTTGCTTGGCATATACCATGGCAATCTCCAGGAGAAGTTTCAATTGGGGAACCATCATTTCCAAACATCTGAGCGCCAACATCCTACAAGCCCAAACACCAAAGGATGGAAAAACAACAATTTTCCACATGGAATCGTACCTGTTGGACGTAGTCTGCGCAATAAATGTTTTCATGGGGATGAATTTAAGATGGCATGTTGTTGAGTTACCCGTGCATGTTTATTTCATCATTCTGTGGGAAAAAAAATACAATAAATTTTACGCCTTGATATGTGATGAGTTCATAGCCCGAGTGCACTTCATCATATTTAGAAAAGAATTCCCAAGGCTCTCAGCGACAACCAAAAATATGATTTCAAAAGTAGGCCACTGGCATTTTGAAGAAACAAGCACTTATATCAGAGTGTTGGGGGCTACTGGTGCACCACATCTACTCCCCCCGGTTCATGTCCCGGGCCGTCTCATTTTGGGAGAAATTTTTTACCAGACCATTCTATAAGGCTATAATGCCTCTTTGGTAAAAGACAAGAAGAGGGCATTCATACCCTATGGTTTTAATATCGGGTTTCACATGGTAAAATACACTACATAGGAGAAACAAGATGGATTGAGTCATCTTGAGTATCGGTTCCCCACAGGCCATTTTTACAAGCATGATCCAAAAGGCCTGGTAATCCAATACACATCGCAGGTGTCCTCATGCTAGCCATATGCTCATGATAGCTTCGAAGATGAGAGATATTTACCGAGGGTGCCTATGACTAGAAGGAAGAGCTCCATAGAAGGGATAACCCAAACATGACCAAATTCAAAGCAATTTCTATGCATGAGAAAGTTGAGACAATAGAGAAAACAACTCAAGAATCCCTCAAGTTAAGAGAATAAAATAGAGCAGTAGAAGTAACAGAAGCACGAAGGAGGGGGATATTGTTACTGGAAGAAGCCCAAAGAACTATGCAAAGGTTAGGGGAAGATTCCTCACTTAACCCTTTGATAGAACCCTTGAGGATTACCTCGATCGATACAAGCAATCACGAGGAAGAGCTAAATGGCTTAGAGACAATTCCACCAGAGGAGACCATTGATCAAGAAAACCCTAGTCCTATGTCACCACAAGCGATGTCACAACAAGAGGGATTGCCAGTGAATACTGTAGCTCAACGAAGGACAACAACATCATCAAGTGGGATGAGTATGCCTACTTCCTTCATATATTTAATCACCATATATGACAGTGAGGAAGGTTCATAAGCTTCACGCATAACCCCGGTACCAATCACACAGGAGAAGGAACCAGGGGAAACATCTTCTCCATCTTCTGACATTTTGATCCCAAACCCCAAGGAAGGTGACCATGAGGCTAGGAACACTCTTGACATTTTGTGTCCCAATCAATTGGGAACACAACCTCAGAATGACAACTCCAAGAATGACTTGGATGCTGGTGAACAAGAAGAAGGAATGGGGCATCCAAAAATCAGCATCTCAGCGACCGAACTCCCGGCTAATGTTGATGCTTCGCCTACTTCCCCATCTAGGACCAAGACTCCATCAACTGACGAGGACCAATAGGAGGCCAAGTCACCAGAACATACATGAATTTCCCCTGCTAAGGAACTAAGAGACCCTGCCATAGAACACCTCTACATGGCAAGAAGCCTAGGAAATACTCTGTCCTAGGGGACCAATAGATTTCTGAACCAGTAGACGAAGTCACCGATATACATGCAATTGCTTATGACAGGAAAAGAAAAGTTGTGATGAGAAGAACTATAAAAAAAAGGAAGCTCACGCTTGATAACACACTTCTAATAACCTTAGAGGAAAATATGTTTGACACAGAAAATGCTAAGATGACTAAGCTAATTGAAACAGGGATGTCCATAACCAATGCCACTTTAGATAGGGAAAAAAGGGATGAAAGGGAGGTAGCCACCATGAATAAATAACTAGACCATATACAACATCAAGCATCGTATTACCAAAATTCAACGCAGGCAGTGGTACTCTTGAGGAGTGAGTTCCGAGAGATGTATGTGCAATTCACAAGGGAGAGAGACCTCTTCACCGCTCGCATAGCGGATTTCCAAGAAGATACCCTCATGGGATTGGCAACATGTAAATACATGCAATGATGGTATGAGAAGGCACATCAAGCCTTAGAATGGATCGGTTACATCAGTGAAGAAAATAAGGGATGAGATATAAAAGATCATGGTATCCGAGTGCTGATGGACAATAACATCGCTCGAATAAGGAGAGAAGTTGAACACTGGGTAAGCATGGTCCAGGAACCTCAGCCGAAAATGAAGTAAATATGGGGAGAGTGTGAGAAACGTTGGGAGAAAATCAATTAGGAAATGAGGAATACCTACGTTCTAGAGATTGGCTCACCAGAGGATTTCGCCAATCTACGTGACATAGTTAAGTGGCATGCAAAGCAAGCCTAGGTGTACGAAGCAAAGATTTCAGAGGTTTTAAGCATGATCCTAGGTCAAGTGAAGAAGTTCATGGATCCTCTGATTAAATCTCTCGTAGTCTTACAATGCTTGAGTGTCAAACTAATCAAGTACAAGGAAGGGGCAATTGATATGAAGGAGGTCCTCTCTGCTCCGATGGATCAACACAGGTTCCCGTATGAAAATACATGTGAATATCTCTTCTGCAGGTGGTCATAGTACGAGAGGAACAATCCACTTCAGTAAAACCACCAGATGATCAAAAGAGAACATATAGATAAAGTTCGCCATGTGGCGTTTTCTTAACTTAACACAACTTTAGTAGCTATTTTTAGTTTAGTTATTTTTATAAATAAGGGCATCGACCTTGGAAACTAGGTCGATGGTTTTGGAGAGAAAGATTTTTTTCTGGAATTTTTGAAGAGAACTATTTCTGTGCAAGTTATTTTAATTAATAAGTTATGTTTAGAACCAAAGACACTTCTTTCATTTAAGGTGTGTATGTGATTGGACTGAGGGGGATTATCTATGTCTTCAGATTCAATATTTGTTGTTGTATTGAGTAAGATATGTTGTATATGCTATTCAAAGTTATATTATAATGCTAACAATTCTTTTATTATAGTTGATGAATAGAAATTGATTGTGTTAACCTGTGATTGACAATAGAGCATTGAAAATTACTTTTTCTTTCACTAACTTCTTGTCACGTATATATTTTAGTTCTGTAATTGTTTTCTTAGACAATGTTGAATGTCTACTAATCAAAATGGTATTACTGCTAGTTTGAAGTAGTTTAGATATTATTTGTCTGCGTGCTAAAGTATAAAGGTTATCCTGCAACCTAGCCTTCCCCCAACACATAATTAACTTCCCTCTGACATCTAGTTTAAAGCTCTATCTTTCTTTTGTTATAAACATTAGAAAAGAACCAAAAATAGAACTGCATATCCCGAGGAAAGGATTAACAGAAAAGACATATCTGTCAACCATGATTAAATCCCATCGATAATTCCAACTAGATAACGAATCTGGAGAACCTTACCACTCATCAAACGCTTACGAGTATAATTGGGCCTCTTAAGCGGGTTTGGTTCCTGTTGTTGAGTTAAAGGGATCTCAGACCCCTCAACACAACCCCAAGGTCTTACAAAATACACAGCCTTGCTGCCAAAAATTCTCCTATCCTACCTACCTTAGAAGTCTTCTATTGCTACTTATATCCTCTTTTATTGTTGAATGAATCCCTTGATTCATGGAATTGGATGTTCAACTGCTGCCTCAAAATCTATCTTCAAATATGAAACTGATCTTCTTAAATAGAAATAAAAACAAGACAATTTTGTAGGGATTGACACCTCAAAGATATTGGTTATCACCTTTCCCGAAAAGTAGAATTTTGTTGGTGTTCACTTTTTGGCTGCCACTTGTCCTACCAGTTGTCTTCCACCAACCGTCTTATCAATTTTTTTTTAGTTTTGTATCTTTTGACAACATGGACTTTTATCTTGCATCTCCATTTTGATTGATGATTTAATAAGATCATTACTTTGAGCGTTCGATATCTCGTTCAATAAATCATTGTGTGGGTGCTTCTCATGGCCCAAATTATTTCTATGATATTGGAAATGTGAGATTTGCACACTTCTCTAGTGTTTGGTCAACATCTTTACTTATATTCCTATAAGACCTACAGAAAACAACAAAAGAAACAACATGTTTGTGAGCTGGCCAAGTTCTTACACTAGCCTCTAGCCTTTGAATCACATCGTGTAATAGTTGTAGAGGAAGGTTGGCCCAACAACTTTGTTGGATAGGAGAAGCATGAATTTTCTCTTCATAAACTGCACTTTGTGATTTTGTTCGGTGAATATGTGACAACTTCACTTATTTTTTTTTCTAGAAATGCTACGAATCCCATTTCTCATGTCACAGATAATGCTTTTGAAAGATATCTAATTTCAAAATTAAATTACAAAGTTGTATTCCAAGTATCAAATTAAAGCCCACTCTGACCTAGTAAAAATATCCCTTATGAAACTTGCATCGCAAAAGCAAAGCAAGGTTTTGTCTCACCCAAGGGAAAATGATAAATCGAAACACCAACTTTCACTAAAGCTATTTCAGTTGTTCCTGACCAAGACTTCAAACTTGCATGTTCAAAGAACATAAACATAGGAGGGGTAGCCTTCAACTATAAATATATGATCACAATCTACAATAGCTATCACTTTTGCTGCAAATCATAAGGAGAAGAAGCTACCCTTATTACTAATCCACTTGAAAAAAATGTCTGCAAATCAACTTATTTCTTCCCAAGACCACTTCTTTCCAAAAACAAGTTCCTTGATGAATTTGTTCCTCTTCAAAATTGTTATATAGAAGATTGGGGTGCATGCTTTCAAGAATTCCTTTATCATCAACTTTGTCTTTTAGAATACTCCCAACAGGAGACAAATGACCTCGTGACTTCTTCCTCTTCAAAGTCTCCATGCTGAGCTGGGGTTAGGTAAGAACCAGTGGAAAAGAACAATTTTAAAATTTTCCCCGGGCTTGAAGTGTTCAATGGTAAATGGCATACATACATGAAACAAAATCATGTCTTCTCAACTCTCTCTAAATGGATTTTACATTGATGTATCCAAAGGTTATTGTGAAGGCACCAAAATCATTGCGAGTTTGATTGATAGGAATACCAATAAGACAATAAATCTTCCTTAACCCACAAAAGACAGCAAGACCCTTCATGCATGTTTGTGTATCAGATCATTAATGAGATCACATGGATTTTAATTTGGATCAGCGAGATCTTTGAGAAGATATAAGACACCAGGACATAAATATCTCTCAAAAAAGGTCGACAAATATGCTTATTTGTAATATATACACAATCCCAACAAGCCATCGAAGGAATAAAATCATTAAAGGTAATTCTGAGTCAAATCCCACCCTACGAGATAATGTTGTATCAATCTTGCTAATGGCGTAGAAATCCAACCACCAATTCTTCTAGAATAATGCTAAGAATTAAAACAATACCAATCATTCACCAAAATACGTGAAACCACCAGGAGGCTCTCCATTCCTTGCATATCCATGCATCTTAGTGCCCAAAATGAAAAGAAAATATTGAGGTTGTGATGGATCAAAAATGGAATTTTCTTTTGCACTTTGTCATAGGAAACAACCCTAAATGGAAGAATGTTGAATTTTGATTTCTTGGGAGAGAGCACCAATGGAAATTGTCTCATCAATTCCAAAAACAACAACATTGTAATTAGAACCATTGAGTGTCCCTTCTACCAATTCTTCCTTAACAAAAATAACACCATGATGAATAAGTTCATCACATGAGAATTCTAGGAATGTCTCAAACTTCCTTTCCAAGTAAGTGCTTGATATTGAAAATAATTCTGAGAAGGGAAATTCAGATAAAGATAGAGTCCCATTTCATCTAATCCAATAACAAGTATACCCACACCACATGGTTGCATCCAATACCTTTGTGTATAGACTTAGGCCTTGTATGCAATATGGACCACCAATCGACCAATAGGGAGGGATGAGTTGTACAAGAACTTATAATGTATGCATTCTGACCTCATGTGAAGAGACAACACACAACCATGTACAGTGAGGCCTGCAATGGCCACCCCTATGTGATCATCCATCTTGAAGATATTGCGTGAAGGCCACTTGTAGATTCCATGCTACCTAACAATACAATTGGGTACCCTCACCTATAATTCCTTCCTCAATACTTGGAACTATCACAAAAATGTACACATCATTCACATGTATTGAGAACTCTTAACATTTTGAGTTGGATCTTGGCCATGTGTAATGAACATAGCAGAAACAATATTTGTAGCATGAACATTATAACCGTCAATAGGACTAGTCGTAGTAGATCCACTCTGCACATTATTTTCCTAGTCGCGCAATGCTTCAAATAAAGGCTTCAACACATTTGACCTCTGGTCATAGACGTGTCCATCAAATCGATGATCCACAATAATTGCGGGGGCTCAACTTCGTGGCTTTGAAAACCACCGATGGGGGGGAAACAATTTCCTAGGAGTTGCCACGTCATTTAATTTCCAACCATATTTAAGTTTCGTGGCCCCCCTTTTTTGTTTAAATGTCAAGCACATGGAGGTGGCCGCGATAATAATATAGCATCGTCCATTTGGAACTTGGTCATAACATTTGGAAAAATACCTTTGACTTAGTGAAGGTAAGGGCTTGGATAATAAACCTTGGCACCTCCCTGGTCGCTTAACCAAATATTTAGACATATAAGTCAAGGACTTAATATTGTGGATATCAAAGGTTTGTTCAATAGTGGGATTAATTTTTAGCATTCAATTATAACTAGAGGTAGATGATTTATAAACACAGAGTTGGGATTTAGTTGAACCTTTATTTAATATTAGAGGTCTAGAATTTTTTTTACTTTGGATAATGAACTTTGGAACAAGATTGATGAAACTATGATTTTGTGCGACTTTTGAGAGCTGACAAGGATTGGTAATTGAATTTGACAGAAATATAACCTCAAGATTATGGACATAAAAAAAAAAAAGTGAACTAGGAACCTTGATTTGGTAAAAAGTCAAAGGATAAAGAGACTTTCTTAACTAAGGATCAAAATTTTGAGATGGAAAAAAATAGGCGGATTTAAGCAACTTGCGCAAAAAAAATTGACAAAAAATTTCTATGTTACAAAATAGGCTCCAATTGGGGATGGTGTCTCCCTGCAAGGCACTGAAGAATAGTATACCATGTTCGTTCATTCCTTTTCAATATGAAAATGAACTTTGTCCAACTCTAAAACCTTTCTTCTCTAATATGAAACCCTTGTTTATTCTCAACTTAGCTAAAATAAACTCTTTGTACATTGAAATCAAAATAATCTACACACTGCAAACTGAAAAGAGATTACTCTAACTACTGAATTGAAAATTGAAATGATGTTAAAATTGAAAGATTATTTATATACAAGATATGCCTAAACTAATCAACTTATCCATCTTAATCAAGTATAAGTATACTTCCAATGCAACCAACAAAGAAACCGACTTCTTGAATGATACATTTCTTCACCACTTATAATCAACATGTAAAGTAAGAATAATAGAAAATCCACATACATCATGAATCCATACTTACAGTAAAAGAATGATAAAAAAAACTCACACAACTTGGTGTTTTTAATTGGGTTGCTAGAGGATATTCATACTAATAGAAAATAACCACCTGATCATCCATGTACAAATGTTTGTGCTTTTGTTGTATGATCTTGGATTTTTTTGATGCATTGCTAAGTTGATTGCTAAGAATTTATGAAAATTCCAATTCATAGATCTGTTCCCCACGTTTGTCTTTAAATAATCCTTCACAACAATCTGAATTAGCCTTATGCTAAAAAAAATGACCTTTATCTTCACAAACAATGAATAACATATCTTCATGAAATTCATCGTATATTTCTTGATTTGATTGATTTGATTCTTCTTCATATAAACTTTCTTGATGAGAATCTTCTTGCACTTCATCAAAACTACTATCATACTCAAAATGTTTATCAACAAATTCTTCTTCATGATCATTAGAATAGTAATTCTTTCTTTCAAATTCTTCATTGCAAAAAGATTCTACAAGAAGTTCAGCTTTGAAAATTCTTCTACGGTGATGATGAAAACATGCATGAAATTCTCTTAAAGAAGAAACACTATCGGGAGGTAGATATTTGTACCATTTTCGTGCATCTCCTTCCAAGGAAAACATCAACATTTTCATCAATACATCTTCATGAACAATACCCAGTTGATGAATATATTGATGAAAAGCTATCAAGTGCTTAACTGGACTATCTCCATAATCTTCTTTGAATATGGGAAGATAGTCTCCCATTCGTCTATGTGTGGGACAAGATTCAGAAAGCCAATAACAACTAAAAAATCAAAAGGTGAAAACCTTGCAGCTATTCGAGTATCAAATGAACTTGACATTGAAACACAGTGGAGTCACCAATGAAGTGGCCAGGTGAATAATTGAACAATGTGTGTCTGATCCTTGTTCACCTTCAATAATAAAAAACAATCTTTATCATATCCTAGGAAAAATATCATACCTTCATCCTCGACAACGACACCAACACGAATTTTGTAACTTGAGATGGTTTCTTCCTGATTAGAAACCATGCCAAGACATAATTGAACCTACTTCAGGCCAAAATATGGCTCTTGGACCTAAGGGGTCTCCCTCAAAGACAAATAGAAATTGGTTGCCCACTGTCACTAAGAAACAATTCTAGCAATTAAGCACATGTGCCAGATTTGATGGTAAAGAAAAGGATGAGCTAGGTAGACATGGTTGATGATAAAAATGACAACTGAATGGAATAAAAAGACATTGTAACTCTTAGATAGTTCATAGGATTATCCATTGGGCATGCAATCACATTCAATAGAGAACAATAACATGATAATTAAAAGGTGGAAGAAATGAGAAGAACAATAAATCTCAGTCCTAACAGAGAGTAAGAAAGTTTTTGCAGATCTGAGATGAAGAAGAATGATTTTGCTGGGCATTTAAACAATGAATCCAACAAAGAAAGATCAAGTGCATGAGTTGAGCACAATCAATGAATTCAACAAATAAACACTTAATTAAATAATATGTAGATGTATAAATAAAAACATACATGACAATGGATGTGGTACCGAATTATCATCATTAAAACCAATAAACTCATTGCAAATTAATGTAATAGAAGAAATAATAGAGATGTCAATTAATGAGAAGCTTAAAACATAAAATAAGAGAGAAAAAATGGCTTTGTTTGAGATGAGCTACAAATCCATGAATAAATCCTTCATATTAAAGAAGATTACAACAACCCCAACTCCAAGGGCTTACAAAACACACATCCTTGCTGCCCAAAATTCTCCTATCCTATCTTCCTTAGAAGTCTTTTGTTGTTGATTATATCCTCTTTGATTGTTGAATGAATCCCTTCATTCGTCGAATTGGATGTTCAATTTCTGCCTAAAAATCTTCCTTCAAATATGAAACCGATCTTCTCAAGTAGAAATAAAAATAAGACAATTTTGTAGGGATCGACACCTCAAAGCTATTGGTTATCACCTTTTCTAAAAAGTAGAATTTTGTTGGTGTTCACTTTTTGGCTGCCACTTGTCCTACCAACTTTCTTCCACCGTTTGTCTTATCAATTTTTTTTTAGTTTTGTATCTTTTAACAAAATGAAATTTTATCTTGCAACTCCATTTTGATTGATGTTTTAATAATATCATTACTTTGAGCACTCGACGTACTGTTCAATAAAGAATTGTATGAGTGATTCTTGTGGCCTTGTCTGTTTCAATGATATTGGAAATGTGAGCTTTCCACACTTCTCTGGTGTTTAGTCAATATCTTTACTTATATTCCTCCAAGACTCGCAAAAAACAACTCAAGCAACACCATGTTTGTGAGCTAGTCAAGTCCTTACACTATCCTCTAGACTTTGTATCATGTCATGCAATATTTTTAGAGGAAGGTTAGCCCAACAACTTTGCTGGATAGGAGAAGCATGAATTTTCTCTTCATAAACTGCACTTTGGGATTTTTTTCGATGAATATGTGACAACTTCACTTAATTTTTTTTTCTAGAAATGCTATGAATCCCAATTCTCATGTCACGAATAATTTTTTTGAAAGATATCTAATTTCAAAATTAAAATACGAAGTTGTATTCCAAGTATCAAATGAAATCTCACTCTGACCCAGTAAAAATATCCCTTAGGAAACTTGTAGTGCAAAAAAAAAACAAGGTTTTGTCTCACCCAAGGGAAAATGATAAATTACACCAACAAACATAGATTTTATTGAAGATATTTTAATTGTTCCTGACCAAGACTTCAAACTTGCATGTTTAATGAACATAAACATAGCAGGGGTGGCATTCAACTATAAATCTATAACCAAAATATACAATAGCTATCACTTCTACAACAAATCATAAGTAGAAGAAGCTACCCTTATTAATAATCCACTTGAAAGTGATATTTATTGTTTGCAAATCAAATTATGTCTTCCCAAGACCACTACATTCCAGAAACAAATTCCTTGATGATTTTTTTCCTCTTCAAAATTGTTATATAGAAGGTTGGGGTGTAGGCTTTCAAGAAGTCATTTATCATTAATTTTATCTTTTAGAATGCTCCCAGATGGAGAGAAATCACCTCGTGACTTATTCTTCTTCAAACTATCCATGGTGAGTTGGGGTTGGGTAAGAACCAGTGGGAAAGAACAATTTTAAAATTTTCCCATGGCCTGAAGTTTTCAATGGTAAATGGCATACATATATGAAACAAATAACCTGCATACATATATGAAACAAATAATCTTGAAGATCTTGTGTGAAGGCCACCCGATATGAGGAAAATTTTATTGGTGCTCACTGTCAATGGCCTACAATGGCCACTCCTATGTTATCATCCATCTTGAAGATCTTGTGTGAAGGCCACCCGAAGATTCCATGTTTCCTAAGAATCCAATTGGGTACCCTCACCTATAATTCCTTCCTCGATACATGGTACTGACACATAAATGTACACATCCTTCGCATGTATTGAGAACTCTTAACATTTTGATTTGGATCTTGTCCATTTGCAATGAACATAGTAGAAAAAATATTTGCAACATGAACATTATAACCCTGAATAGGACCATTCATAGAAGATCCACTCTGAACATTCTTTTCATTCTTGCACAATGCTTCAAGCATAGGCTTCAACACATTTGACCTCTAGCCATACACACATCCATCAAATCAAGGATCCACAAGAATTGTGGGGGGGACGACTTTGTGGTTTTGAGAACCATCGATGAGGGGGGCTACAATTGCCCAAGAGCTACCACGTCATTTAATTTCCAAACATAGTTAAGTTTTGCAGCCCCCTTTTTTTCGTTAAATTTCAAGCACATGGAGGGGGTCGTGATGATATATTGGCCATCGATATTTGACCCTTGGATTTATTCATTTAGATACCATCATCCATTTGGAAGTTGGTCATAGAATTTCGAAGCTTTAGTGAAGGTAAGGGCTTGGTTAATAACCTTTGACACCTACCTGGTCGCTTAACCATTGATTTAGAGATATAAGTTAAGGACTTAATATTGTGGATATCAAAGGTTTGGTCAATAGTGGGATTAATTTTTAACATTCAACTGTAACTAGAGGTAGGTGATTTATAAAAAAATAGAGTTGGTATTTAGTTGAACCTTTATTTAATAGTTGAGGGATATAAAAAAATTTATTCGGGATAATGAACTTTGGAGTGAGATTGATGAAACTGTGATTTTGTGAGACTTTTGAGAGCCAACAAGGATTGGTAATTGAATTTGAAAGGAATCTAACCTCAAGATTATGGACATAAAATAAAAAAAGTAGACTAGGAACCTTGATTTGGTAAAAATTCAAAGGATATAGAGACATTCTTGACTAAGGATTATAATTTTGAGATGGAAAACATAGGTGGATTTAAGCAACTTGTGCAAAACATTTTGACAAAAGTTTTCTATGTTACAAAAAAATGCAACCTCTAAAAAATGGGAAGACTACAGAGTTATCATCAAGTAGGTAACTATGTTCGAGACTCTTTTTTCCAACCATGCACTACTTACAAGTTAATAGTTTGAAGGATTGCTGTCAAAAAATTAACTTGCATGTACCATACACAAGTTTTGAAGCATCCTCCATTGGCTTACACTAATTACTCCCAAGCCGATCATTCAACATTCTATCAACTTTGAAAGACCAAAAAGATATGTTGAAACATATTACAAAAAATTATCCTATCTAAACTCATATGAAAATCATTAAAATAGTAAAGTAAATATAACAAACAAGAGAGAGGAGACAAGAAATTTATGTGGTAAAATCGGAGGATGGTGAAACATCTATGAAAACAAGGCCTTCTTATTCTTCAAAACTCTCCTAATTACAATAGATAGAGCACACACATGTATGGAGTTCAAATAATACCCATCAAATCTCAAGCATATGGATGATCTAGCCTAAGGACCCATAAGATCCAATTAAATGATCAATACCATAAGTGACCCTCCATTTTTACTTGATTCAAGACCAATTGGCTTAATTTATAGTAACTAGGAGAAACCTAGACCATTTCTCATAAGGCACAATCAAGGGTGAAAATCAACCAATCCATAAAGGTTGATGATAATTTCATCAAGAGATAAGGGAGAAGTAGTGGATAAGAACTATCTATGAGTGTAGGTCACCATTATCTAAGAGACATGTCACCACCAAATAAATGCCAAAACTATCTCCATGTGCACATGTGCAATATTAAAAAGGTGTATTAAGGCCATGTTACATGTATAAGTGACCCACAAATTATGTTATAATCATCATCATTATGACACTAAGTACAAAATGACATCTAGCCACTGGAAAAAATTAAAACACATTGTAACATTTCCCCATAATGTTGACAAGAGGAATGATCACCTAAGCCGAGGAAGGATTTTTGTTACATAAGAATAATAGGATAATAATGTGATATATTTGAGATCTCATAAGTCTAATGATGCCTCATTGTGTCTATAAATTCCTCAAAATGATATTCTCATAGTCATCATAGTGATAGGATATACAATGATAATTGTGGCCACTAGAAAATCATTACATCAACAACTGTAATGAACACATTTGGAAGAATATGGGATTATTGTTAAGTCCTATACAAAGCCCCACATATATAAAACAAGGAGACCCAATCTTAAGATCATCTTATCTTATCTCATATTGTATTCTAAATTGGATATATTGTAAAAGGAGGTTTCCCCCTTGAAGCAGACGATATTCACTGAATTTTTTTAATCAATTTTAAGGTGTTGGATCATAACATTTGGTATCATAGCAACAATAGTAGGGTTTTTCTTCTCTAAGAAAGTCATCTTAGAATTTTTTCTATAACCTTTTTTTATGGGTTGATTCAGAGATTGAAACTTGGAGGTTATTTAGAAAACATATCAAGGTATCTATGGTACCAATTTTAGTTTTGTGGGTCGTTATACTTTCATCGATACAACCTATGGAAGATAGGGTTTTTGACTTGTCCTAAATTCAATTTTAAATGAGTCATCTTTGTATTTTCACAATAATTTTTTTCTGGGACAATTCATACATCGAAACTTGGATTTTATTTAGAATACATATCAAGGTATCTATGGTAAAAATTTCATCTTCTCGGTCATTATTCTTTTGGAGATATACCCTGTGGAAGATATGGTTTTTGTCTAGTCCTATTACTAGTATCAAACAAGTGTTTCGGGTAAAACAATCATATATTCTTCACTAAGGATCCAAATTTAGTGAGATCAATTGCATTTGAAATAACGAAATCCATATTATTTTTGGTACAAATTTCATAATTAGGTATTAAATATTGGACACATGACATTCTTTACATGTTATCTCTCTAGAAACGTCCAAAAATCAATAAGGTTTGCGAAAGTTACCATAACTTTCACTTGGAACATCAAATTTTGGTTAGACCTATGGCATTGTAAAGAAGACATATCAGAGTTTCACTTGGAACATCAAATTTTGGTCATACCTGTGGCATTGCAAAGAAGACATATCAGAGTATTGCAGACTAAAATTTAGACTCAGAAAGGCCAAAATTTCAGAAATACATTAGAAGGAAGGTTGGCCAGGAGGACATACTCCAAATTAAGGGCTTGAAATGTACATAACTTACAATTGGCATAACGTTTTATTGGAATATCTATTTTTGGTGATTCAAAATTTGTGATAAAGAGGAAAAAAAAGAGAATTATTACTTTCTCACATGGCTCCAAAGGCTCCTCCAAAATTCACTTCACCAAATAAAACTCTAGAGATATCAACCATGACTGAAGATGAAATCCAAGAGATTTATCATCAAATGGAAAAGAAGATAACTGAAAATAAGAAAGATATGAAAAGAAATATGAATGAAATGGAAAATAATATGGATAAGAAGATGGATGAAAGTAAGAATGACGTGAAAAATAAGATGGATGAAAATAAGCAAGAAATACAAAATTCAATGAAGGAATTGCAAAATTCCATGTCTTCTATGATCATTCATGCTCTAGATGAGAGACTCCCTAAAGGAGATATCAAAATGCAAGGGAATCATGAAAATAAATGTAGTATTCATGTTGAACAACTTGCTAATAATAATTTTCAAGTGGATTTAACTCTAATAGTGGAGTTAATTATGATGGGGGTCCTAAATTCAACTTTCCCAGGATTGAATTAAATAAGTTTGATGGAACATAGGTCTTTACCTGGGTGAACCAAATAAATAAATATTTTGAGTTACATAATATTATGGATCATAAGAAAATGATTCACATAGCAACTTTGAACTTTGAGATAAAACCATATCAATGGTATCAATGGGTAGTTAAAAGGAAGCCCCCCTTTTATCATTATACTTGGAATTTATTTACAAGAGACTTAGAAGAACAATATGGGAAAGTTTGGGAACGTGACTACTTTAGTCAATTGACAAGAATCAAACTCTTAGGTGATATTGAAGATTATAATTCGAAATTTCAGGTATTGGCAACAAGGGTGGATGACATAAGTGATGAACATTTGTTGGAAACTTACATGGGTGGATTAAAATAAGACATTAAACATGATATTTTCTTTAGACATCCTACAAATATTATGGAAGCTATGCAATTTTCTCATCATATTCAAGCCAAGAATAAGGATACACACAAGTCTACCATTGGAGCATACACATGAAGAAGACATTGTTTTTGGGTTCATAAGACAAGTGTACCTCAACTGACAAGGTTGACACCTCAACAAATGGATGAAAGAAGAGAAAAGGGACTATGTTTCAATTGTGACAAGTATAGTAAGGGGCATAAATGTAGTGAGAAGAAAGCATCTACATAGACAATGAAGAGGAACAAGATCAAGAATTGGAACCATCACAAGATATAGAGCTAGAAGATACTTCTCCATTGATATCTTTTCATGCATTTCATGGAATCAATACTCCACAAACACTCAATATAGAATGATATATCAAAACAAAAAAGGTAACAATGTTGATTTATTTTGGTAGTACCCATAACTTCATCAATTACAAATTAGCAAAAGATCTCAATTGCTTTGTATATATAGCACTATAGTTTCAAGTAATGATTGGAGATGGAGGTACCATAAATTGTCCTAGGAAGTGCCATAGTATTAAGCTCAATATTGGGGAGTATTTATTGGATAGTCCCATGATTTCCATCAAAATGGGTGGTGTTGATGTTGCATTAAGGGTAAAATAGTTACAATCATTGGGAATAATGGCCCTTAATTTTCAATATATTTTCATAATATTTTTCTTAGAATGAAATGAAATTGAGCTTATATGTATCCAAGGAAAAGCCTCTAAAGTGATAATCTCTAACAACATGACAAAATTACTCAAAAAGGAACACCATGGTGTAATTTCACAATTGTGCTCCCTAGATGTTGAAAAATCTATATCCTCTACTCCAATGGATCTACAAAAAGTTATCAACAATTATTCCAGGGTATTTGGAGATATTCCTAAGGATATTCCACCTACTCAAGATCATTCCCATGCTATTAATCTACAACCAGGAAGCGCACATCCACTCTTCCATGCTTCTTGCTTAAAGAATATAATTAGTGACCAGATCTCGGTGCAAACTATTTTACCATAGATTAATGGAGAAGGGAAAATCATACTATAACCATAAACAATCCTTGAAATATGTATTAATAAGCTGTGAAATTGAGCAATTATTGAGTACCTCATCAAATGGAAGAAGCTACCAGTGGAAGAGGTGACATGGGAAGATGATTTCTTCATGTAGACACACTTGCAGTTGTCAAGTGTTGATGGAAACACTTTTTTGAAGGACAGATGCATGTTATTCCATAGCTAAATCCCCATGTTATGTATAAAAACCCTTACTAGTCCTTAGATATTGAATTATTACATTTCTAGTGTTATATTTGTGTGTTGGCTAGAACCCTTCATTATAATTGTACCCTTTGTCTCCTATATATAACAAGGAGACCTAGTATTAGGATCATCTTATCTCATCTCATTTCATATTGTATTCTAAATTGGATATATTGTAAAAGGAGGTTTTCCCCTTGAAGTGGACTGTATTCATTGACTTTTTTTTTATATCAATTTTAAGGCACTAGATCATAACAATCACGTTACATTCGCCCTCAATAAAAACTTCAAACATCTTGGACAAGTGGAAAAGATAGCATCAAAAGTTTCTATTGTCAAGGATAAGTTGTTGAGTGGAACAATGTAGGAAACCCTCAATACGGTGCAATTGGATCCTTAATAAGGTAAAAGGAGAAGACACCTATTACCATTAAGAACCAATGCATAATGACTAGCTATGACAACCTCAATATGTTGATGATGAAGTGTTGAGAAACTCAATATAGAGAAATAGTATATATAACCAATCTGTCTCCAAACTCTTCACATACACCACTTTGAAATAGGTGAAGAATATAGAGAGCTAACTATAAGAAAGATCCTCCAAGTGCAAAGGCATGAATCATCATGGAAATTCCACAATGTTTCAAAGAACAACTCTAGTAAGGCATTAATGATATCAAAATATGAAGCTGAACGTGATCCAACAAGTTGGAAGTGTTGAAAATCAACCAAAGTTCTTCAATCAAGAACTTGAACATGATCTCACAATGATCATCAAGTTCAACTAGTTCTCAAATATGCACCACATGCAATGTAAAATGGTCTCCCAATCATAAATACATTGTGCCAAGAAAAGCACCAAATTTCTACCATCAAGAAAATTCCTCAAATAGACTATTGCCAAAGTCAAACAAAGGAGAAATATGTGGTCATTTTCATCCTTGATAATCATATGGATAAATCAAAAGAAACTGATATCACTACTGCATAGAGTATGGAATTTTATGCATTTTGAAAAAAAACTCAAAATGATGTCCATATTAGCAAGTTATGACCATTTTAAGTCGCACAATTAAGGTCCAACATTGGGTTTTTGGAAACAAATGAAACTTACCATGTCAAATAGAACAATTCACTTAAGCCACCTACATCACTATTAAGAGGACTCATAAATACAGTCTAGAAAAAAAACTCAGGATATATGTTTCATGCAAAAGTTATGAGTGATAGAAAATGAGCTTAGAAAACTGAATTACAAAGACCATAGGCTAAGCCATAAATGCCATGTGGAAAATACTAATTGATTAATTTCTCTAATGATTAAACATAAAATTGCGGCCCATGATTGAGTTGGAAAATTTGAGTGTTGAGTTATCAAGTTATTCTTGTGGGGTGATCCTAGTGTTAGGGTATGATCCAAGAACTAGTACCTAAAAAATGAATAAGATAGGATCCTTCCTTGGAACTTAATGCATACTTCATGAAAGTAAGAATTGAGAAACCGGATGTGAAAATCAATGCATTAGTATGATCTTTTCTTTCCACCAGATGTTTCAAATACTTATGATTGTAAATTCCCAAAACTTGTCATGGTGATTTTTGGATAAAACAAACACCATAATAAACAAGCTTGAAAAATCACCTACCAATACATTTCCCATTAAATCCAAAAGTTGGAATTGTGGGAAAGAATTGATTACAATGATGAAGAATACTATATAAGTTGGGAAGGTTGTGTCCATATTTCCATTGCGAAGTAAGATGGATATAGTTGCACGAGGAACAATGAACAAAGAAATCTTCCATAGATGCTGGAAACACTACATTCGGATAAGATATAGAATACCTTGAATATATGAAAGGAAGTCCATCTATTTAAGTTTGACGGTATTCTACCTAACAACAAGTTGCTCCCTCATAAAATCCAAGTTGCATAGATATTACAAAATCACTAGTCTCCATTCAACTTGTTTCTAGGAATGATTCCATCTAATCCATTGTGAAATTATTGTGAAGGTTGAGAACTAACAACACTTTTGGCTGAAAAAAACAACATTGCAATATGAGGCATGATATTCATATTTTGAATTGTAATTGTTCTCCCAAAAATGAGTTACAGATCTCTTGTGGAGGGTGCAACAAGGGTCCAATGTTCTGGGCACTCCAATGATCCACACATATGATAAGAGAGACATTTAAATGCAAATTGATAAAAAAATCATATTGTGTACAAAACATATCTATATAGTGGAGAGGGCCATATCACACTTGGTAGAGAGTTTGTGTGTGCAACTAGAGTTTTAAAATATTTCCCACTACTTAACATATGGATCAACAACTTCAAAGTCCAAGGTCCACATACAATAATAAATCACACATGAATGCAATAATCACAAACACCAACATAGATGGTTTATATGGTAACACAAATAGAGTAGCAATTGAAGAAAGGGTTGTATGGGAATATGGAAGAGACCAAACTAAAAAAATTCAAGGTAAAACCCAACAAAAAGATAAAAAAATTAATGGAATATATATGACTAAGTTCAGAGAGAAAAAATCATATAAACATTTCTTGAGAAGGTCATATGGCCATGGATTCACTTGAAAAAGATTCATACATATTTGTATGACCCAAGGATCCACACGGCCTCATGGGATTAGGGCCAAGATTTCCTTAAAAAAAACAACTTAAGGTAAAATATCTAAGGTTTTAAAACACTACATCGCTTCTTCTTTTTAACTTTCTCTTGTTTGTATCTTTTTTTTTGGATTTATATGTTCTTTTAACTTTCTCTTGTTCATATCTTTTTTTTGGATTTATATGAAATATAAATCAATGATTGTTTTTTAAAATTTTCATCAAAACTTTAGTTTATACACTTGCAACTATTACCCCAAATTATTATATGCTTTTAATTTGATCTAGAGAAAAGTAAGGCTAATTTTGATAAGAGAATAGTCAATCTTAAATTATTTGCACTCTCCAAATAAAAAAGTAATGCTAGATCTAGTTAAAAATGCTAAAAAATTGAAGAAATTGTTGTAGATTCTAAACTATCCTATAGCTAGGGTTGACCTTAATAGAGCAAGTTTCAAAGAAAAATGTTGATCTTTCCCAAAAATATCTTATGATGATCTTTCAATAACTACCAATTAGTTACAGGTTGTCTTACCTAGTTTAGATGGTCAAATGGAGATAATCCTCACTAGTTGTCCTTGATCCTGTACTAACCGTATTAATTTAACATCCATTAATTCCATAAATTGAAAGAGTAACTTCTACTTGATTTTAGAAACTCAGTAATTTCTTCTAAATTTAGCACATACGCATATAAATTTATCAATGAATAATAATTTCATGATAGAAATAAACAAATACGTAATTTAAAATACCTTGGTTTGATGCTAACCCTTTGCTTTCCACTTGTCTTGTTGACCTTCCTGCTGCTGCCTAGCCCAGCTTGAAGCCACAGACCAACTCTGCCCAAATCGTGTTTCCACCCTGCCAACTAGGACAACTTCCTAGTGTTGGCAGCCAATTCGCATTTTCTATTGCCCTTATAAGCCGCCTACACTAGTGTTTTGCAAACCTTGATTTTCATCGCAATCCTTGAATAAAACGACACTATTATTTTGCGCTATTTGCACACTTACCTTTGTTCTTGTTTTCACGACTGCAAGTGTGAAAACTTGGTTTTCAAAGTCATTAAAATCGTCATTGGATTGTTGTGATCATTCTTGTCGATATGCCCATTGCATTTCCAATTTACTTATCATTATATAAATGGCAAGACCCCTTGATCTGTACTCATTTGGCATTCTTTGGTTGATTATATAATTTCGTTTTATGAGTGATTGAGTTTGTGATGCATTGATGATTGGATTTATATGTTCTTTGATCGATTCACTTGACACATTGGTTTCATGAAAACACATTTGTGTTGTGGTAAGACCATTGGTATAAATCGTTTCATACAACACATAGTTCATATAATCAAACCCTTTGTGTGATTTCGATTTATTGCTTTGGTTTTGAAACTATAACTATTGCTCACACAAATGTTTAATCCACTTACCATAGATTTCATTGGTTGATTGAATGGCGTAGTTTTAACCTATGCAATAGTGGGTTGAATAGTTATATGTGCCAGTGGTTGTACTATGGAGATGACTATTTTGCATGGGCTGAAATAGCTCCACCACCTTCGCACGATTTTTCATTAATGTTTTCCCCCTATCTCGTTTCACCTTTGCTAGTTTTGGGTAAGCCTGTGAGTGTTCTGCCCCTGCGTATATTGTGTTCAAACCCTGGCCCGTTCACCTCACTCACCGTGTGCTCATGTCTATGGCACCGGTGGTGCGCATAGAGACAAATGGTAATCAAGCTCTGTTACTGTTCGACGATGCTCGAAAGGATTTAGAAGACAATGGTTGGCTCGTGTTTATACAGAGGTTCGAGGGCTTCAACCTTTCGGTTTCCCAACAATTCGCCCTCACCTTTGATGGGTGTAGGGCTAAAGTGGGTGACATTTAGCTTGAACTCAATGAAGAATTCATAAGCTCTGCTACAGGACTAGCAGCCATGGGCCAGCGATGGTTTAAAAACTCCAAAGTTGATGAGGTGCTGTGGCCATTGCTATTCGTATCAAGGAAGGTTGTCTCTTGTGATAAAGGTATGCCTATTTCCACCCTTAAACCTAGGTGGCATGATATTTTGGTAATTGTGAAACAATTAATGAATTTCATGGGTTATTCTTTGAACATGCCGCATTACTTCTTGCATAGTCTTTATAAGATGTCTAAGAGATTCAAACGCGAGAAGGCTGATAGCAGCTTGTTTCATCATGGCCTGATGAGACTCATCATCGTCCATCATTTAAATCTTCATGGCGATAATTGGCAAGCCTTTTTATCCTGAAATGGCTTTGCTAGTCCAGAGTCTGTTCAAATCGACAAGGTTGTGGTCAGTGAGACTAGGGTCGGGCCAGCCATTCCATTACATATTCTTATCCCCCCTTCCAAACCCTTGGTTTTCCCTGACATCGACCTACCCAACATCATAACAGACAAGACTGAGGCTATCAAGAAGCCTGTGAGTAAGAAAGTCAAGGGTAATCCTACTGTTGACAACAAGGGTAAGAAAAATGCTCGATTGATATCGAGACTTTCCCAGAATAAACCTAAGCCAAACGTCGACCAAAAGCCCATAGTTCTGAGTGAGGACTCAGACTCTGGTATCAAGCATTTCCTAGCTAAAGAGTACCCCTATTCCCATGGCTTATGCTCCGAGAAACCCTATGACTTTGTCTCTAATTTTTCCCCGTGCCTAAAGAACAATCCAAATTACTCGGGAATCAAGTTGCATAATGAAACCCCTGTTGGCTTAAACAAACCCTCGCTTGTGTTATCAAAGACCGAGCAAACATCATGCATCCAATGCAATGTGTGGCTAGAGCGTTATTACACCGACGTTCCCTTGCTGCAATCAAAGATCAAATCGTTAGAAGACCAAGTCACAGTGCTATCAAAAGAAAGGGACAGGCTTCAAGCTAATGACAAGAAACAAAAACCACTGGTTCGATTGTCTTCAGGAATGTCGACAGGACAAAAACCTTTGTCAATTCCAAGTTATCCTGATCGAAGCATCTTTTTTACTGCTCATGTATGAATTTCAAATATTAATTTTGTTTTATGTGTTGGCTTGGATTGTTATAACCGATTGAATTTGCTTTCGATGGCTCTGTTTGTTTTCATTCAAAATGATTCTGTTGCTTCCATTTGGCCAAAATAATTTCGTTATGAATCATGAGTGGGAAATTTTTTTGCTAAACTCGGACATCCCTACGATTTAGTTCTCAGATTAGTAGAAGCGATTGATTGGTTTTGACTTGATTTGATTCGTTTTAGAATAGTTTTGTTGGTTTGAATTAACGGAATCAATGGTGTTCGCTTTCATTTGTATTTTGATCGCATTTGACTTGTACAAGAGATTTTTGTGCTAAAATTAGAAAACGGTTATGTTTTGGTTTGATACGATTTTGTTGTGGTTGGATTGCTATCGACTCTGATTTAGTTCTTATGGTTTAATTTTGGAACGATTTCGTAGGTTTGAATTGGTATGATTTTTTATGAGTGTAATGCGTCATTATTAGTTATTGGTTCGATAAATACGATGTAATCTTTTAAATCAGAAAAACAACCCTGTTTGACTTCGATTTAGCAGGAACGAATCTATTTTGTATTGAATCAAAATTCTCGTTTGGATTACATTCGACCTATGCAAAGGATCTATTTGCTAAAATCGTGGAGCTGTGTTGATTCATAATGATTGTGTCAAACCCCAAAACTATTTTGATTTGTTCTTGTTTGATTTGATTTACAATTGATTGTTGTGTGCCACAATTAGTATGATCGTTTGTATATGTTTAATATAGTTTTATCAATTGATTTCATTTGGATTCGAAAACGATTTTGTTAACGGAGGAAGCGACTTAAACTATGGCATGGAAAATTTGTTTAGATGCTTACAGTTTGTGTCGATTGGAATTAGTTCATGAAAATGATTTCGTCATTGTCAAATTATCTAATGCGATTCTGTTTACCCCAAATTGGTGATAACAAATTGGACAGAGTACATGTATCTCTGTTATCATTTGCTTGACCACGATTTCGTTTGCTCTCAAATTAGCATAACAATTTTGATTCAAATTATTCGTTTGGTTTCCAATTAACAATTAAATGCTTGTTCAATAGTTTGAATTTAATTCTTTAAGATTTGAATTGATTTTCAAACGATTCTGTGTTTAAGTTAGACCAGCTACAGAATCGCAAGATTCTGTAGCTAGTCTTAAAATTAGATTTTTGTCAATTTTATCAACAAAATATCCTTTTAACTTGTCTATTTTTGTCCTCTTTCAGGTACATACGAATTGCAATGATCAATAGGGCAGGCTGTGGCAGTTTAGGAGATATTTGTGTGATGTATTTTTTATTTTAAGTTGTTAGTTTGAGTTAGAGAGAGAGACTTGGGATATTATCCCAGATTTTTTGTAAACTGTTTTGATAATTCCCACAGGGATGTTTTACCTGTGGGAAGTCTTTAAATACTTGTCATTTTTTTGTAAAATCATCATCTTCACGGTGGAGAGAACCAGATTATGGATTTGTGATACAGACTGGGATGAAAGTTAATGTCTTGTAACAGCTTTTGCTTTCAATATATCAAACTTTTTTTTCAGATTTTATTCATATCAGTTTGCAGTTGATTACAGACTACTTTAGCTATCGTAATTCATTGCAGGTTGATGTGACTTGGTTAATTTGTTATCCATATCTGATCTCTCCTATTTGAAAAGTACAACAATTACTTTGGTTCAGTTAATGAATCACATATTTCTCTTCTTTGTTAATTGAATCGTTTCGTAGAAATCCTTGCACACAGATTTATCTAATTGTGATGGTTTGTAAATCATAAAATTGTTGTTATATTTTATGTCTTGTTTGTCCTGTCATTTATATTTGAAGAGAACAACTGCTTCTTGTTTACGAGAAGCTCGTGGATAATCTAGTGCAACTTTCCTCCCTCCAAACAACTAAAACAACTATTGCATATAGGACAAACCTGAAGCGTTACTTCAGGTCAGTTATGTTATTGTCATTTGATAGTAAATTTGTTAGTATAATATAAGTAGTTTAGATAGATATAATGTATAGTTTAGATTTGTAGTTAGAGTTAGTGTTTTAGTTGCTTAGCTTAGATAGTTAGTTTTTATTCTATTTCTTTTTCATAAAATTATAAAAATCAACAATAGTTTCGTTGTCTTAGGACAGATTACAAATGAGTTTTGCAGGTTTTCATTTAAATCTGTAATTTGTAAATATTGTACATTTGTAATTGAATTTGATTCTGTTGGTAATTGAACATTTGATTTTATAGAATTAAAGTTATTATAGTATTAGATAGTAAATTGTATATAATAGTTTAGATTTTTTTATTAGTTTGTTTTGATTGTCATTTTTATTTAGATTAGTTTATTTAGTCTAGTTTTCTTTTGTTTTTCTAGGACTTAGATCGGCTAATAGAGTCGCTAAACCCGTCAGGGTGGGTTATCCCAAACGGCTTGGGTTATTTAGACAACCCCGTACCGGATCCACTCTTCCATTTGGTGAGCGTTCATTTTCGCCCGTCAACACCTAGCTCCAGGATACCATATGGATATCCTGGCCCCCGTGCCCAAAACCCCCAGCAAGCCAGTGCCCCCTGTACTAATCCTCCCCGACTACCGAACTCAAAACTCTCCTCTGCAAATCTAAGAGAACCCTATTCCAAAACAAGTTGAATGATCCCCCCTTCCGTAAACCCTCTTCCGCTCATATGCCCCCCTTCATTGCCCTTTCCCCTCATTTATTTCTTTACCTACACATTTATTACCTTATCCTCATAGTTAATGCCCCTTACCCAATTATTAATGTTCCTTATCCGTTTATTAATGCTTCTTATCCCCTAGCATACATAGATAATTTAATTAAACAATATAATTTATTAACCCTCTTAATTTAATACCCATGTCAATGAATGTAACAGGTAATTAATTAATCAAATTATAACAATTAATTAATTAATTAATATTTAATTAGTATCATTATACCAATCTTTGTTTAATTAATAACATGTTAGA
>ML785922.1:304325-321870 GCA_009831015.1 Picea engelmannii | reverse complement strand
GGGATAGTCTCGCCGTAGTGTCTCGACGTCTTCCCAAGTAGCAGATCCTGGACTATACTTGTCCCACTGGACCTTAACTTGGTCTACCAGACGGTTCCTGAGCTGTCGGAATCTACGGTCCAATATGTATAATGGTTCTACCGTGAGGGTTCCCACGTCCGATACCTGCAATTCCTTCCAATTTAGTTTATGTGATTCATCAACAACATAATGACATAAAACAGATACATGAAATACATTATGAGTTTTATGCAAGTGGGGTGGTAGTACGAGACGATATGCAACGGGTCCAATTTTCTCTTGGATTCTGAATGGTCCTGTAAATCAAGGTGACAACTTTGTCCCCTTCCCGAACCATATGGTACTCTTATTAGGCATGATATGAATGAAAACCTGGTCTCCCACTTCATAACTTCGGTTGGTCCTGTGTGCATCCGCATAACTTTTCTGCCTATCCTGTGCTTCCTTTAGTCTCTGCCTAATCTGAATCACTTGTTCTTCCATCTCCTGAATCAATTCTAGCCCAACTGTTACTAGGTATTCTAGTTTATCCCAACTCAATGGCATTCTACATGGCCTCCCATACAAAGCTTCGTAGGGTGGCATTTTGATGGAGCTATGATAACTGTTATTGTAGGAAAAATCTACCAAAGGTAGGTACTTCTCCCACTGGGTTTGATTATCCATTACATACATCCTAAGAATGTCTTCCATGACTTGATTTACTTTCTCAGTTTTCCCATCTGTTTCAGGATGATAAGCTGTGCTTAAGTTCAATTGAGTCCCCATCGCTGACTGTAAACTTGTCCAAAACCTAGAAGTGAATCTGGAGTCCCTATCTGAAATGATATTCTTAGGTATCCCGTGCAAATGGATAACCTCGCTTACAAACACACGTGCCACATCAGTGACATCGTAAGAGTCTCTAACCGGAATAAAATGAGCACTCTTGGTTAACTTATCCACTATCACAAGAATGACATTGTGTCTATGAGATGTGAGCGACAACCCCACAACAAAATCCATAGAGATGACTTCCCACTTGGACATAGGGACATCATGTGGTTGTAGGAGGCCTGTCAGGTGATGGTGGTCAACTTTCACTTGTTGACACTCTAGGCATTTGGCGACGAAATGGACTACATCGTGCTTCATGCCTACCCAGAAGAAGAGATTCCTCATATCTGCGTACATCTTCTTCACACCCGGATGTGCAGAATAAAGTGCTCTATGGGCTTCCTTCAGTATGATGCTTCGAATATCCCCATTCTCAGGGATGTACATCCTTCCTCGATATCTTAACAGTCCATCTGTTTCCAGACTATATCCTTCATACTTTGGATCTAACTGCCTCCTGCTCTTGAGGTTTGAAGTAACCTTTAAATACCAACTGTCTCCTTGGAGTTGTGTCAACAAATGTTCCCTTAGATTGACCTTTAAGGTTACCAAGGAGAAGATACGTGGTCTCCTACTCAAGGCATCTGCGGCCACATTTTCCTTTCTCTTGATGTACGAAATACCAAAATCGTACTCACTCATAAACTCACTCCATCGCCTTTGTCTGGCATTTAGATCTCTTTGAGTGAAGAGATGTTTTAAACTTTGATGGTCCATTTTGAGCTTAAAGTTTCGGCACACAAGATAGTGCCTCCAAATTTTCAGAGCCAACATTACAGCTGCCAACTCTAAATCATGAGTCACGTATAACTCTTCGTGTTTCTTCAACTTCCTTAACGAATAAGCTATCACTCCTCCATCTTACATTAGCACGCCCCCTAGCCCTTGCTTTGAGGCATCCGTGCATACTGTGAAGTCCTTTTCCATATCCGACACTCGTAGAATTTTCGCACTAGTTAGTAACCTATTAAGCTCAATGAATGCACTATCACACTCTTCCATCCATTCATACCTGACCCCCTTACGTTGCAAGGTGGTGATGGGTTTCGCTATTTTTGAGAATCCTTCTAAAAATATCTGGTAATAACCTGCTAGCCCCATGAATCTTCTCACCTCATGGGCATTTTTCGGCACTGGCCACTCCATAATGGCCTTTACCTTTTCTGGGTCCACAGAGATTCCTTCGCCGGAAATGATATAACCTAAATAGTGGATCTCTTTCTGGAAGAAGGAACACTTTGAAAACTTCCCATATAATTTGTTCTCTCTAAGGTAGGACAACACTACTCGCAAGTGTTCCTCACGTTCTCTTTCATTCTTGGAATAGATCAGGATGTCATCTAGAAAGACTTGTACAAAACAGTCTAAGTACTTCCGGAATACGCCGTTCATGAGGCTCATGAATACTGCTAGCGCATTGGTCAATCCGAAAGGTACTACAACAAACTCGTAATGTCCAAACCGAGTTCGAAAGGTAGTTTTTGGGATATCACCTTCCTTAATCCTTAACTGATGATACCCTGATCGCAAATCGATCTCTGAGAATACTGTTGCTCCTTTCATCTGATCGAAAAGGTCATCTATTCGCAGCATCGAGTACCTATTTTTCACTGTAGCACGGTTCAAGTCCCTGTAGTCTATACATAGTCGTAAGGATCCATCCTTCTTCTTTACAAAAATTACCGGTGCTCCCCAAGGTGAGACACTGGGCCTTATTAGCCCTAAGTCCAGTAACTCTTTCAACTACATTTGCAATTCACAAAGTTCCGGTGATGTCATCCGATATGGAGTCTTGGAGATTGGTTCTGCACCAGGTCTTAGCTCAATAGTAAAATCAAGCTCCCTCTCAGGAGGTAACCTTGGTAACTCGTTTGGAAAAACATCTTTAAATTCTGACAATACCAGGTACTGATCCAATGAGGGTCCTTTCCTATCATTCACTGCTTCCACTACATAAAGTCGACACCCTTTCCTCAAGCATCGCTTAACCTTCATAGTTGATATCAAGAGTAACGACACTTTTCTCTGTACACCCTGGATCTCTACTGGTCTTCCTTCATCATCGACACAAAACAACTTCTTTGCGAAACAATCTACCATGGCTCGGTGAGATGCTAACCAATCCATTCAAATGATTAGGTCATATTCCCCGAGAGCAATGGCGTATACCTTCAACCTAGTAGCACACACTCCCAGGTCTACTATACAATTATCGACACTAGGTCCTACTGCTTGTTTTTCCCCCGAAGCCATCTCGACTTGTTTAAAGTCATCGTGCTCGTAGGCTACCAACCCACTCTTTTCTAATGCAGATGGTGAAATGAAACTATCTGTCACACTAGAATCAAATAAAATCTTAACATTGATATGATTTAGCGTACCTGATGACTCCACCACTATGGATTGATGTTTGGCCTGGCGGTTATTAACCACTGCGTAACTCTGGTGGCTGCTACTTGATCTCCCCATCGGTGCCTTTCCTTCTCTATGCACAAACCCTGATTGTAACTCTAGACAGTCACACTGGTAATGGGGTCCTCCAAACCCCCAACAGGTAACATGATATTGAACCTGTGTATTTTTATGTGACTATCTCTAAAATGAATTCCTTCCCCTGGAACCCCTACCCCTACTAGCTATTCCCTGAGATGGTCGTGGGCCTGTCTGCGTTGTTGGAGATGAACGAGATGCTACACTTGTTGCCACTAAAATCCCTGCAGCTACTGTCCTTGGTGTGACTCTGTTACCATATGGCGGTGGCCTTGAGCCCCCTCCCCTAGGAAATGTCCTCGGGGCCTTTCCTACGAATCTAGGGCGATGCGGAAATGTCGGTCTTGTACCCCTGGTTAAGTTCATGTGTTATTCCGCATAATGCACATTTTCCACCGCTTCCGCTACTGAAGACGGTTTCCACATCCGCACCATAGCTCTTATCTTAAGGTTCAATCCATAGACGAAGAGCTATGCCTGCCGTTGGTCATTATCCATGTACGAAACATATTTGACCAGTTCCATAAATCTGATTTCATATTCTTCTACAGTCCCGTTTCCCTGTACTAAGGCATGAAATGCCCCTACTTGTTGTTCCTCGTAGTATGCTAGTAGATATTTCCTTCGGAACCTCTCCTTGAAAAGTTCCCAAGATACTGTGTCTGGGGTAAGGTGCAGTTGTCTTTCGAGGTTGCCCCACCAGTTCAAGGTGTTGTCTCTTAACTGAAAAATTGAGATCTTTGCCTTTGAGTTGGATGCATAGTCCCTTAAGGTAAAACACCTTGTCATGCATTCCAACCACGCTTCCACGCGTTCACTGGTGCGACCCAGGAAAACACTAGAAGTTTGATCTTCTGTAATTCTCATGTGATGTCTTCGGGTGGAGGTCCACCCCCTGAATCCCTTGACTCTTTTGGATTACTAGTTCCAGATGGTGGGGGTTCCACTTTAGTCCCTACTGGTTGTTGCCCCTTCAAAGTCTCATTAATGGCTTCCAACGAGCGTAGTATGAGAGCTAGTTCGAGTGACGGTGGTGGTGGCGCTGGTGGTGTTGGCGGTTCTTGCGATGACTCTCCCCTGCCTTGACTCCCTCGAGTCCTGACCATCCTGTATTCTTTAACCTACATCAACCAAAGTTGTCAGGGTGAGTTCCTGTATGCTACTCAAACTAGAAGTAGGGTTAGGCGTAAGTTTTCTTTACTTGATTGTAAACAAACATTACTCCTTTAGGGGATTGGCTAGGTTAGGATTAGGATTAAGCATCTAAGATTGATTTCTTCGCCCCTATATAAAAAAAACTATTGGTTCCCTTGCCCTGTAGCTACGCTAGCCTTGTGCCATACTTTCCAATTCCTATGCTTACTCTCCTGGTGCATATGCCGCCTCCTTCCCACTTGTCCTAGTCTAAGTCCTTTTAACTTTTCTCTTACAACTAAATATCCTCCGATGCTTGACTCGGGAGCTTCTCCTTGGCGCATAGTGTTGGCGTTGTCGATTGCTGCATTGATATTTAGTGTTGACTTTGACTGGTGGAATGGAGTGGAGGGACTTGGCGCTCGGCTCGACAAATTGTGTGTACGGTCTCGTGAGCCTGACGCTTGGACAATTGGAGTTTATACTTGGGATACAAAGATCAACAGCGCCAAATAAGCCTTTACCTTGATTTCTGGTGCATTCACTAATTATGATTCAACTTGGTTAGCTGGCTCCAGATCAATAGGTTAGGTAATAAGCCAGTTAGTCTTAATCTTCATACTGTATCTTCCTAATAATAATACTACTTTAATTCCTACAGTGTTACCATTAATCTAATTAAATATAAGAATTTATTTGTAAAGACTTATGAGGGCGTGTTGGCGTTAGTGTTCTTCTTAAGGCTCTTCGCTTGGTGGGGGGTCTTGGGTTCAAAACCCATGGGCTCTCCAACATTTTAATTTAATTAATTAATCATAATTACTTTTAATTAATTAATATACTTAGTTTTAATTTGCTGCATATATTTAAATATATGTATGAATATTATATTATTATTTATTTTGTTAATAATTAAAAAAAAATTACGATTTAAACCATTGAAATTTAAATTTAGTAATAATTTATAAAGTTAATTAAAATAAATAAAAATAAATATATAAAATATAAAATTAAATAAAATAAATAAAAATATAAAAAAAAACAATCAAATCAGGCACGCATGAAGCCCACGTGCCCGCTTCCTCCAAAATAATCCTACACCTATCTCTCCAAACCTTAAACGCGTCCTTCCTCTGCCGCCTCTCCACTTTGCTCTATCCCTCTCGGCAGGCTCAATGCCCTTCTCTGAGCACTGGTGCTTGGGCGATGGGTTCTTTGTATTACGTTTTGCATTTGGCTTAGAGGTGAGTGAGCCCTCTCGTTCCTCTGGTTGTTGCGCGCTCCGTAGTTCCTTGTGAGTTTCTACTAGCTAGTCTTGTCGTTTCTGACTCGGGATAGTTTCTTCATTTTGGTTTGGCAAACTGTAGGGTTTCTGTGAGGAAAAATGGTTGGTGAGGCGATTGCTACTAGAGTTGTAGCCAATGTTTTGAGCATTTTTCTTTTCTTCTCCGTGTTTACAGAAACTGTCATGTTTACAAATGAGAGTAATGCCACTGAAGGTATTGCAAATGAAGAAAGAAATCCACTGGCCACTCCACACAGTAGAATGTTGGGAGGCACAGAGGAAAGCTGGTGCAAGGCCCTGGGTTGTGGAACAGGAATCAAAATACTCGCCATGCTCTTTTCTAAAAGCGTGAACCCATCCGAGTTGCAGGAGGTGGTTCATACAGTTCAAAGAAACCACCCTCGCCTTCGCTCTCAGCTCGTTTGGATTCATGGCAAGCCCGCATTCTCTGTGTCTCCACATCCCTATGTAGAATTCCAAGTTGTGGACCATGTGAGGACTTATGAGATTCTATGTGAGATCTCAAGCCCAGATAGAAGCAACCCATCAAGCGAAAACTCCAGTTCTGATGGGATTAATGAGCATTTTTTTTTTTATTATTTTTTTTTGAAGTTGTTAAAGAGATGAAAATAGTCATTTCTTTGCATGAAGAATGGGCCGTCCTCCTACAAAAATAGACCCCACTACTGAAAGAAGACTTCCATTGCGCGAGAGACTCACCATCTATGTCCCACGGGATGAACGTTTCGGGCATCTGAAATTGTCTGATTTCTTGGCGAATACCCTCAAGTCAGTCATCCAATTCTTCTTGAAAGAACTGTCTTTCCTGGAAAGTTTTTGATTTTTCCTTCACAACAAACTACTCTGTATGAGCCTGGTGTATTTATATTTTGATTGTGAATAGGTTAATAATTTCGGTAATGCGGGTAAGATTCAGTGTTGAATGGCTTTTTCCTATAATTTTTTTATGTAAATTGCGGCTCATGGAGTCTTATACTAGTGCATCGTTTGTCCATTTTCAATTGATCTAGATACAGAGCCAGCCACAGAAGCAAGGGTGATAGTACCAATTACAAAACTTACAATTGGAGTTACAGTTGCATTTGTCCGAGTTTAGGTGCCTTGGCTCCTTATATAGCTCGTGAAACGCTAACCGGTTCATCGACTGGCATGGACTCCCAAACTGCCTCACGTGGTGCAGTCTCCTTCCTTCCTATCTTTGTTAGAATTGCCAATGGACACAAATGAAGAGCCCCAGGAATAGGATTTCCAGTGTATTATTGCCTAGTGTTTTATCTCGTAAACCCAACGTACTTTCAAGCCATCACTGTTGTTTATATGATGGTTTCCATCGATGGTTGCTATCTCTACAGTTCATCCTTTAAGGACATGATATGATCATGTCGATTATTTCTGCTTGTGTGTGTGAGATTTTGTTTAGGATGCTTTTTTTCCCCTATATTTCGACACGTTTATTATGTGACGTGTTTACACCAAATTCTCCAAACAAGCCCCGGGGTCAAACCCGTGGGCTTCCTTTCTATACACATATATTTTTTATATATTTATACCTACGCGCATTTTTATTTCATTTCCTTCTATAATTTTATCATCTGTAACATGATAGAGTTCACTATTGTTACACATTGATATTGACACCTCTAGAAATTTCATTTCATAGCTCTTATGCTATCCTTAGCCTGATAGAATTAGATCTATTTCTAATGGTTTGAGATTTTATATATACAACATGCAGTGGGATACGCGATGGGGAACCCGTACTACAGTGCAAAAGCCAGTCTAAATGTATGGACACCTCATATACAGAAGTCTCTCGAGTTCATCCTGTCACAGATGTGCGTCATCTCTAGTACCTTTGGGAATGATCTGAACACAATTGAAGCTGCTCTGAAGCAGGAATGTTAGACATTCCTATAAGGGAATGCTAAAATCCTCTGATATAAAATGGTAATATTTTCAAAAGAGGATTGATGGTTTGATCTATATACTTTCTATACCATGGAAGCCCAGTATATTGTTAAAAAAATTTATCGTGTTTGTAGAGGATTTTAATTTGCCTTCCTTTTAGTGACTGTTGGTTTAATTTTACACAGACTTTTATATTCTACGTTATTGGACTGCCGTTATCCATATTTTGACACCATGAAACAAGCATGCATGTAGTTATAACCTGCTCGAGGAAGGAAGCCAAAAGATATGATATCCTCATTCTAGATGTGAGGTTTAGGTCACTAAGTGAAGTTTGGCAACTTATGCTAAGTAAAACCCCTCGTAATGTTTATGCGGTCTTTAAAGTTTTTTTTTTATTGTGATATTTTTTTTTACATTTTCAATATGTATTTCATTTATATTTATATTTGTGTTAAAATTTCTGTGTTTGGTTTGCAGGTTAGGTGGAGTTGGAGTTGGAGCCGGGAACTTGGCCCTTAAGGCTCCAAATTGTGAATGAGGTGCTCTGATACCATGTGTAGTAACCGTATTAATTTAACATCCATTAATTCCATAAATTGAAACAATAACTTCTACTTGATTTCAGAAACTCAGTAATTTCTTATAAATTCGACACATATGCATATAAATTTATCAACGATTAATAATTTCATGATATAAATAAACAAATACGTAATTTAAAATACCTTGGTTTGATGCTAACCCTCCGCTTTCTGCTTGTCTTGTTGACCTTCCTGTTGCTGCCTTGCCCAACTTGAAGCCAGAGACCAACTCTTCCCAAACCGTGTTTCCACCCTGCCAACTAGGACAACTTCCTAGCTCCAGGATACCATATGGATATCCTAGCCCCCGTGCCCAAAACCCATAGCAAAACGGTGCCCCCTGTACTAATCGTCCCCGACTACTAAACTCAAAACTCTCATCTGCGAATCCAAGAGAACCCCCCCCAAAAAAAATCCAAGAGAACCCTCTTCCAAAACAAGTTGAATGATCCCCCCTTCCATAAACCCTCTTCCGCTCATATGCCCCCCTTCACCGTCCTTTCCCCTCATTTATTTCTTTACCTACACATTTATTACCTTATCCTCATAGTTAATTCCCCTTGCCCAATTATTAATGTTCCTTATCCATTTATTAATGCTTCTTATCCCCTAGCATACGTAGATCATTTAATTAAACAATATAATTTATTAACCCTCTTAATTTAATACCCATGTCAATGAATGTAACAGGTAATTAATTAATCAAATTATAACAATTAATTAATTAATAAATATTTAATTAGTATCATTATACCAATCTTTGTTTAATTAATAACATGTTAGAAAAATTAATTACCTAATAAATTTTTACTAGGGTTGTTACAGCTCCAACTGTAATACCCCAAGGATGAGCCCCAATTGTTTTATGATTTGTAAACATGTTTTGTAGGCTGGTGAGTCGAGCAATTATAAGATGGTAGGATTATGTGTTAGTAGGACGAAGAGCCTAGGTGTTAAAAGGCCAGGAGCCTATTTTGTACATGTAAATATTCATATTATTAATATAAAAACATCATTGTGTGTAGATCGACCATGAAGAAAGAGTGATGGGGGACTAAGCTCCACTAGGATGGGTAAGGGAGAGGGGGTTGAGAGGTTGTAAAGAGGGTCTAAGCCTAAGGGAATAATATATCATTATTATTCCAAAAGATGATTAGAAGGATATGTTTTTATCCTAAGTTCTTTTGGGAGGAAGAGGGACTTCCAAATGGAAAGAAATGCTCTTCATGGGCAACATGTGTTGGCTCAGGCAGATGAAATTTAAGTTGGAAATCCAACTTACAGGGGGGTTCGCTTCCAATTCTTCCATCCTCCACCTAAACTCGTTGGCCCCCATCGTCGACCTATGAATTTTCTTATCACAGACCCTGAAACCAGTAAACCGTGGGCTGATCTATGTCCCCTATGGAACCCGACACCTTGGTAATCACATGAGTTATGATGTGTCTTAGCATTTGGTTGTTTTAGTTTTCAGTTCCCATGCCCATTTTCTATTTCTTCCATCATCCTTGTGTCAACTAAGTGCTGATGTTGTTGCAGTTTCCCTCACATGGTTGGAACTGAGCTGAAGTGGTCGAAGAAGCAGGTTGTCAGGCTTGTGAGAAACTCTCTCCAGGTGAGAGAGTGTGATGAGGAGGTAACTTCTCTTGGAAGGAGTCCCGTAGCTTCTAAAGATCTCTGTGAATTCCAGTCCAGCCTGTTTCTGAAGCCCAAGGTAAGGGAGTGTCGAGTTGCAGATATACCATGTAAATCAACATTTAATTGTCAACCCGGGAAGGTAGACTTAGAGGAACCAGCACAGGAAATGCAGGTCTGAAGAGGGGGTTTAAAGGATGCCAAACTAATCTCTAAACTGCTAAAAGAAACTTGCTGAAAGAAGCTACTGTACTCTACTTTGTTCGGCACTACTCTGTACTGACTTGCACTCGTTCTGCACTACTCTGTACTAACCTGTACTAACTTCATAAAACTGCTCTGTATATGCATGTAAAAGGTCTACTGCACACTGATGACTGAAAACAATTAAGATTCTGCTACTTATTAATCCACACAACTCAACAACCTTCTATTATATAATGCAATGAAACTATCTATTATAATCAAAGGAAATGTTATTTCTGTTAATCAATGGCTGAAAAGATAACATCTAAACTTGAATCTTGAAATACTAAACCCTCTGTTGCAATCAAATGAAATGCTACTTCTGTTCTATTAAACCAATGAGAAAACGACTGAAAGATGATGTTGCTGTAAATGCAATATACACAACTGCGTTTCATTGAAGGGGGCCCTGCCTTCTCTGTCAACAGACTGTTCTCTAAATCAATGCATACTAGAAAATAAATAACTCACAACAAAATGGCAATAATAGAAATCGTATTAATGAAACTCTAACTATTTTATTGAAAAATAAGAACAATACAAGGCTCTGTTCTCTTCCTCTATCTAATCTATGTTTCGTCCATCCTCTCCTCTCGAGCATAGCAGCTCTTTTTATAACATTTCAGATCTCTGGCAATGCATGGCTTTGTGCCCTAGATAAATAAGGAGTTACAAAACGGTTTTGAGACACGTTTTACATAGCCAATCGATTTAAGATTGCCTTTACCCGTGTCATGAGATTACATATACTTGACAAACAGTTTTCTTCCCTGCGTTCTACATGCACAAATCTAAATGCTTGATGCTAGATAGACACGTTTTGAGACACGTTTTACACAGTCAATCGTTCCACGATTTTCCTCCTTGCGTTATACATGCACGAATCTGCATATGTGAAGTGGCATAGATAAATATTTGATGCCAGACTTTCCCCGTCTTGCAAGAACAGTCAATTGCAATGTTGAATGTGAATGCATTGGGTTCACAACCTTGATTCTTCATAGCACAAAAAAGGTTATATACTGCATGTGTATCACCTGTCTTTATGAGACCACGCATGAGAATAGAGTAGGAACGAGCATCTGGGACACAACCATGTTCCTTCATTTCCATAAATATGCCATGGACCTTGTTAATTTCCCCAGCTCTAAGGGTGCAATCTATGTATACATTATATAGAATAAGATCTAGACTGCAACCTCTTTTAAGCATGTCTTTGTAGATCTTATGTCCATCATGTGACCTACCCCACATAAAAAAGTTCTTTGTTTACATCCTTTGCTATGTGCTTCCTCGAACATTTCATATGATTCCATTCCTCTATTTGCGTTGCTCAACCCAGTCATAAGGCCATTATAACAGGTAGAATCAGGGCTACCACCTCTTGCTTTGAACTCTTCAAAGAGATAAAAAGCTTCATCCACCTTCCCAGCCTTTAAGAAGAATACTATAAGTCACCACATTCACAGTGCACTTCAAATCTTTCATGTACTGAAAACATTCTAATGCTTTATTTAATTGGGGACAAGAATTAATGATAGGCTGCAAATTTGTCATGAGCATTATAGTTGTCAAACTCTTCTTCTTCTGGAGAACCAATTTCTCAAGTGCAGTTGATGTAATTTCAAATCGATTAAGAATTGGAAAACTTGTGACATTTATAGATACCAAAGCTGGACTAGATAAGTTCAATTCAACAATCTTGTGGCAATTGACAAGACTTATGTGCTGAAGCCTTGGAAGATCTAGTGTGACAGAAGTTAGCAACCAACAGAAATCAAGTTGAAGTGTTTCAAATCGCAGAGCACTTTAAACAAACTATCTTCTTCGATTTCTGTATACAACGGAACATATATGTGTAAATGAATATGAATAGCACAGAAAGAATGCCATTTGATAAACAAAAGACTTCAGGAGAGTAAACAATATCTTCAAGAACCAGCAAGAAAATGTTATAAATCCGAAGCCCAACAGGGAGGTGGAGTAGCCGATGGACTGTGTGACAGTGAAGGTGTATACTCTTGGGTGGGACATGCATGTGGGGAATGAGAGTCTGTGAGTAGTGGGCGTAAGTGGCTCCTGGGAGAGAATCCTTCTTCTTAAATTGTGTGAATTTCCTATTGACCTTTCCTAGCCTAGGAATATCTTGCCCGATGGATTTTAGTCCCATCTCAGGGGTGACTTACTACTGAGAGTGATAAGTAGTGTGGTATAAGACTGGGAGGTTCGTGGAAGGTCTGTACGTAGTTGGTGGTTTTAATCCAGCTAAAAGATAAGTATCATTTCCATGCTTAATTATATATGTTATGCATGTCTGTGACTTTTGAAATGTTATCATGTATTCTGTTGCATGTGTGAGTTACTGTTAATTCCATTTGAGCATGTATGGTAGAAATACATATGGTAATTCTATGTTATTTTATTTAAATTCATTAAATATGCATGTTATGTATATATGTATGTTATTTTGTGGTGTCGCCCGGTCTGTTGATGTCAGGGACGTTACAAATTGGTATCATATCTAGTTTGTATAAGACAAGTTATTCCACAGTAGCATTGCCCGACAATGGTGTTGATGGTCGGGGACGTTACAAATTGGTATCAGAGCTAGTTTTTAGAAGACAAGGTATTCCATAGTAGCATTTCCCGACAGTGGTGTTGATGGCCGGGGACGTTACAAATTGGTATTAGAGCGATGGTTTCGACACTGAGCCTAGATGGGCCATGTTAGTGGAAGTTGAAGAAAAAGTTTCAGAAAATAATTATTATCGAAATGGACAAAATTCAATATTAGAACCAAGGTTTTAGGTGGAAATTGTGTCAAGAGGAACCAATTTCGAACCTCAGAACATTCCTGGGTGCCAAGAGGTTGCCTTGGCCATGTTACGAGGCCCATGAGGTGTAGTGGTATTATAAAACCACGACAGACTTGGTATTGAGCCACAGAGTAATGTGGGTCATAGGATCTATTCGAAAGAAGGGGATCCTTCACGACCGCCAAATTTGGGAATGTTGTGAGGCAGTTAGCCGTGAATTCCCTTGGAAATCTGTGGAGTACTAGAGTTCATCTGTGTCATGGATATAAGGAGAATAGCTCGACCATTAGATCAATAAAAAAAGCAGATTGTAACTTCAGAATTCGATGATTAGGAGAAGTGGGATGTGCTGATGTACAAAGTTCCGAAACCCGAAGTTCCGAAGCAAAAGAGAAAATCATAATTTCAGATTTTGGATTTCGAGAGAATTAAAGTATGCTGAGGGGAGAACTTCCGAAGTTTCGAAGAAAAAGAGAAAACATGGTGGGACCGCATGACATCACCAGGGGTGACGTGGACCTTCCTAGACATGCCATGTGCCACCACTTGAGTTTGTGACATATGTATTATGTGGACCTGGAGGGTAAAGAAGTCCGAAAATTCAGAATTCGAGAGATTGGAAGGAAGAAAGCGTGAAAACTTATTAAACCTAAAGCTTCAAAGTCCCGAAGCTTCAAAGCTTCGAAGTCCCAAAGCTCCGATGCCAGAAGTTCCACAGTGGGTGTCAGCCGTTGGATGCTAGGTAGTCGTGGATGTTTGATCCACCCTACTCTGGGAGTTCGGAATCCAGAACTACGGGAGATTGTTGAGATGTGATTTGAAACTTTTGAAGCCATAGGCTTGAGGTCCTGAGTAAGCGCATATCGATTTAGTGCTTAGACACAACCCATGGTCTCATGGGCTTAGGGCTAAGAGAAAGGGGCTAGTGCCTGAAATTGTTGCAAAACAGAGCAGAACTCAGAAATAAAATATTTGTGGGGATTCTTGATAGATCAAGAATCGCAAAGAATGAATTCTGAACATTTTCTTGAATTGGATTGGTTTATGAATACTATGGAATTGTTAAGGACTAATGGTCTGACAAATTTCAGTTGACTGCACATTGTGTTTGTAGAGTTAAAGATTGTCAGAACCAAACTGAAATGGAGGAGGCACATAATGCTTCTAGTTCAGAGAATGAAGCTAGAGGAATGGATGTCCATTTGGGAGTTGAAGGATCAAACTCTAATGGACATGGAGAAGAGATATATAAGGAGAGAAACATGATGAAAATCATTGAAAGATTGCAGAAATATGTCCAGACTCACCGAGCAGATAACAAGAAGCTCATGAAAGCTAGGGATCAACGGGGAGAATTCAACATAAATCTGATGCGGAGCCTGGAAAGGATAGAAAGGAAACTGGATAAGAAGAGTGACTCCAATAAACCAGGAAGTGATAGGTTCCCTGATGAGAAGAGGAGATCAAGGAGTGTTGGAAGACACCACCATCACTCCCAAGAGCACTCTAAGAGAAGAGCACATAGTATTTCAAGACCATCTCCTACTAGAAAACACAAGAGATTTGGGGTGGATGACCTAAAGGGAGAAATGAACAAAATTAAGCCTCCTACATTTGATGGAGAGCACCAAAAGGTGGAATGTGATGAGACACGACCACCTGGCATGAGGAAATATTTCCAACTATAGAATTATTCCTCTCGTGCAGAAGGAAGAATTGTAATGTATCAACTGAAAGGAAAGGCATCCTTGTGGTGGGATCAACTTGTGAAGGTGCAACACATTAAAGAGAAAAATGTTACTTGGAAGGAATTCAAGAAGTATTTTGAAAAGAAATACTTGACTAAGAGATACTATGACAGAAATATGAAAGAGTTCTTTGAACTCAAGCTGGAGAGCATGACCATTGATGAATATGAATGAAGCTTTTTGGAATTGTTGAAGTATATTCCTTTCATCAAAGATGAGACTTTCAAAATTCAAAGATATCTAAGTGGACTGCCACCTTCCATTGGTGACAAGATCTAGTATGATGATCCTAAAACTATGGAAGAAACTATAAGGAGAGAAAAATGATTATATGAGAAGTTAAGAAATTCAAGATGGATCAGAGGAAGAAGGGAACTAAGCCATCCTTTTTCAGAAACAATCCTCAAGGACAACCAGGTTTTAGACAACTCAGGAAGGTTGAAGTAGGTGGGCAAGTTCCAAGACATCCACCTATGGAATGTTGGGGTTGTAAGGGAAATCATAGGTACAAAGATTTCCCCCACAGAAATGACAAAGTGAGATTTGTCCACAATGTTCAACAGGTAGAAATAGTGGAGGACATGGGTAGTATAATACCAAGGATCTATGCAGCTCTGGACAACAAACAAGATGAATTTCAATCACACATGATTGAAGTTGAAGGTATGATCAATAACCATGCCTTTACTATTTTAATTGATTTAGGGGCTAGTCATAGTTATATAGATCCCAAGATGGTGGAAAGGTTGCAATTGCCAAGAAACAAGAACATAAAATCTTGGTTAGTGAAGTTGGCTACAAGAGCTAAGAGGAAGGTTGCTGAGTTGGTTAAGTCATGTCTAGTGGACATGAATGGATTGAGCACAAGGGATGAATTAAACATTCACTAGAAAATTTGGGTCGTTTTGCGACGACTATTTCAACGCTCTTGCGACATTATGTCGTGGATATTGCAATGAAGATGGAGTCTCTAAAACGTCATTTTATGTCACATGGAAATTGCAACGAACTTGAATTAATGTCGCAAGAGAGAAGACCCTAGGGAACTTCTCACAATTACGACAAAAAAATAAATATCGTCGCCAATACGACAATATAGGAAAACAATGTGAAACCAACATTTTGTCTCAATTGTGACAACCATTGTGACGACAACTTTCGTTGTTTATATAGAAAAAGCGTCATAGAAATTTAAGTTGTCGTCGCACATGCAGTGACAAATTTTCGTTCTTTATATAGCAAAAGCGTCACAACAATTTAAGTTGTCGTTGCACTTGAGATGACAACTTTTCGTTGTTCATATAGAAAAAGTGTCGCAACAATTTAAGTTGTCATCGCACTTGAGACGACAAATTTTCGTTGTTCATATAGAAAAAGTGTCACAAGAATTTAAGTTGTTGTCGCACTTGAGACGAAAACTTTTCATTGTTCATATAGAAAAAGCATCACACCAATTTAAGTTCTCGTCGCACTTGTGACAACAACTTTTCGTTGTTTATATAGAAAAAACATTGCAATAATTTAAGTTGACGTCTCACTTGCGATGACAACTTTCATTGTTTATATAGCAAAAGCATCGCAGCAATTTAAGTTGTCATCACAATTGCGACGAACAATATTTATTTTAAAAAAAATAAAAAAATTATTTTAGGCTGCAATTTTAATATTAATATTACCATTTTAATATTAATATTACCATATCCTCCAAGTGGAACATGGTCTCTCCTATGATTCCTTGGATAATTGGGATAGGTCTCAATTCCTTGATAATGTGCATGAGAGGACAATAAATCCCTTAGGCTTTAAATGAATCTTTTGAGGACCTACAAGGGCCATGGACAAGGCCACAAACCAAAAAACATGCCCTATATAAGATATCATTATCATTAGAGTGGTATGTGGATGCCATTAGAAGGTTTTATGCATTAGGGATGGGTACTAGAGCCTTAACCATGGTTGGATTAGAAGTCGAGGGAATTAGGACCTAAGTTAATATTCTTGATCTAATAGGCCATGATTAAGGCCTCAAACTACAACATAGTTCCTTTAAAGTGAATCTTTGTCATATAAGTAGGATATGGGTATAATAATGAGTTTTTTCATGGTAGTAATGGGTCTCAAGGACTTTACCATAACAAAGGGAGGACAGTAAGGGCCTTATTCCATAAATGTATTTGTAAGGCTCAATATCCATGAACATCACCTTCAACATAATCCCTTTAGAGGAAATATTTGGCCTCCAAGTTGAATATGTGTACCATTATGAAATATTTTTCACTAGGGACATGTGCATTAAGTAATTAGCCATTGTCAAGTGAGGAAAATAAGGCCCTTGGGGCATTTATGAATCCTTTAGGGATCAAGGGACATAATCAATGCCCTAAACCACATAACATGTTGTCTATAGGGAATCATGAACCTTTGAGTGAGATATGGGTATTGTTATAACATTTTGTGTATCAAAGATGGCTATGAAGGATTTAACCATGGTTGGGGGATAAATCCAAGGAATTAGGCCTTGAAAAAATATTATTGGGTTAATAGGCCATGATTAAAGCCATGAACTACAACATGGGACATTTAAAGGGGATCTTTTGCATACAGGTTAGTTTCCATTAGGAGTTTTTGTGTAGTAGGGATTTATGTTGGGGCCTTGACCATGATTAGGTGATGAAAATAGGGTCCTTAATCCATAAAGTATGATCAAGGCCTTTAACTACAACATCATCCCTTTAAAGGGGATATTTTTCATATGAATGAGAAAGGGTTTCCATTAGGATT
>ML785922.1:281134-295697 GCA_009831015.1 Picea engelmannii | reverse complement strand
TCTCCAAATAGGAGATTACCACCTCAAATCCCATATGTTTGTGATTGTCATGGGCGGTTGCGACATTGTGTTGGGCGCAGACTGGCTAAGGACTTTGGGTCCCATTCTCATGGATTTTCAGAACTTAACCATGCAATTCATCCAAGGAGGCCACCAATATAAATTTCGATGCATCACTGTTGGTTCACCTGAGATCATCAGTTCTCATCGCATGGAAAAACTGCTCAAAAAAGGTCATTCGGGTGTCATTGCCCAACTCCATGCCATACAAGCCACAAAGACACCACTAGTGCCCCAAGACCTCCAAGCCCTCCTTTCTAAACATCAAACATTATCATTCCCAAGGACTCCCCCCTTCCCGCGGTGTCCATGATCATTCCATTCCCCTTGTCCCCGGAAGCCTTCCCCCCAATATACGTCCATATCGCCACCCCTTTGCACAAAAAAATGAAATTGAAAAAATGGTCCAGGAACTCGTTACTGTCGGAGTCATCTGTCCTAGTACGAGCCCTTACTCCTCTCCAGTCGTCATGGTATTGAAGAAAGAAGGTTCTTGGAGAATGTGTCCTGACTTCCGTGCTCTCAACAAACTAACCATCAAAGACAAATTTCCCATTCCTGTCATTGATGACCTTTTGGATGAATTGAGTGGTGCTCAATTCTTTAATGAACTTGATCTTCGCTCAGGCTATCACCAGATACACATGAAAGAGGCCGACATTCCCAAGACGACCTTTCACACTCATGAGGGCCACTATGAGTTTTTGGTCATGCCCTTTGGCTTGTGTAACTCCCCTTCCACCTTCCAGAGCCTCATGAACCATGTCTTCCACCCTTTTCTCCGTCATTTTGTCTTAGTTTTCTTTGATGATATCCTCATATATAGAAAAACTTGGACAGACCATCTTAATCATGTGTATCAAGTTCTCCACCTACTCTCTCAACACCAGCTTTTCCTGAAACAGTCCAAATGTTCTTTTGGTGCCTCCGAAGTAGAATACTTGGGTCATCTAGTGGGAAAGGATGGCGTAAGGGTGGACCCGAGAAAGATTGAAGCTATGCAAGACTGGCCACACCCAAAGACCCTCAAAATCTTGCCCAGATTTTTGGGCCTCACAGGGTATTACCGCAAGTTCGTTAAGAACTATGGAAAGATTGCAACACCTCTCACGACTCTCCTAAAAAAGAAGTCTTTCACTTGGACTCTAGCAACTGCTCAAGCTTTTCAAACCTTGAATACGACCATGTGCACCACTCCGGTTCTGGCCCTTCCCAACTTCACAAAGACTTTTGTGTTGGAATGTGATGCCTCAGGGAAAGGAATCGATGTTGTCCTTATGCAAGAGGGTCGAACTTTGGCCTTCACTAGCAAGCAACTGTCTGAAAAGAATCTAGGCAAACCCATTTATGAAAAAGAAATGTTAGCGATTCTGCATGTCGTTGAGTTGTGGCGTCCGTATCTCTTGGGGCAATGCTTCCAAATTAAGACAGACCATCAAAGCCTCAAGTACTTTTTGGAACAACGCATTTCCTCCCAGGAACAACAAAAATGGGTGACTAAGCTCTTTGGATATGACTATGATATCATTTACAAGAAGGGCAAAGACAATGTCATGGCGGATGCACTGTCCTGAAAATATGAAGACGAAGGATCTCTTTTTTCTCTTTCCTTCATTGTACCTGATTGGCTCGAAGCTGTGCGCCAGGAATGGCTTCAAGATCCCAAAAGTTCACATATGATCTAGCAACTGCAGAACAAGGCTCCGGCTCCCCTAGGATACTCCTGACTCCAGGATGAGCTTCAATATAAAGGTCGCTTGTATTTAAGTAAACAATCCAAGATCAAATCCACGGTGCTTTCTGAGCTTCATGCTACACCCACAGCTGGGCACTCAGGGTTCACCAAAACATATGACCGATTCAAATGATCTTTTCTCTGGGAGGGTATGAAATAGGACATCTGTAAGTTTGTCGTTGAATGTGAGGTGTGTCAATGCAACAAGGGAGAAACAGTCAAATCCCCAGGCACCCTCCAACCGCTTTCGATTCCCCCTGCTATTTGGAAGGATATCTCTATGGAATTTATTACAGGCCTACCTAAATCGGGGAATAAATCAGTCATAATGGTGGTGGTGGATAACTTCTCCAAGTATGCTCATTTCTACGCTCTTTCCCACCCATTTATTGCATCCACGGTGGCTCAAATTTTCATGGACCAGGTATTCAAGCTACAGGGCATGCCGCACTCTATTGTTTCTGATCGAGACCCAACTTTCACAAGAAATTTTTGGCAAGAATTGTTTAAGCTACAAGGCACACAATTGCATCTCAGCTCAGCTTATCATCCCCAAACGGATGGTGAAATAGAAGTTGTCAAAAAGTGTTTGGAAACATATCTGAGGTGCTTTGCCTCTGAAAAACAACGTCAGTGGGTTTAATGGTTACCCCTCGCCGAATGGTGGTACAACACTACATACCATATAGCCACTCGCATGACTCCCTTTGAAGCAATATATGTACAGAAGCCACCTTCAGTTCTCTCATACTTACCAGGTACCTTGAAGGTCCAGGCGGTTGACCAAACACTTACCGTTCAAGAGGACATCCTTCATACCCTTAAAGAGAACTTGGTCATGGCACAGAATAGAATGAAGCAGCAAGCAGATCAAGGTCACTCTGAACGTCAATTTGCAGAAGGGGATCAGGTGTTTCTGAGACTGCAACCATATAAGCAAACTTCCCTCAAGGCCGAGCATTGTCAGAAGCTAGCACCCAAATTCTATGGCCCTTACACAGTTCTCAAGCGTGTGGGACAAGTCGCATATCAGTTAGCCCTGCCCAGTCAGTCAAAGCTACATCCTATTTTTCATGTTTCATGCTTGAAGAAGGTGATTTGAACCAGGTGCTAAATTCAAACCAACCTTCCAGAGTTAGCTGAAGAAGGCTCCATTTGGCTACAGCCAGAAGCAGTTTTGGACCAGCGTGAGCATCGCCTACGTCAAAGAACCATCAAGGAAGTGCTAGTATAGTGGAAAGACATGAATCCAGCAGATGCCACTTGGAAACAAGCTACCATTCTTCAGCAGTTTCCACATCTCAAGCTTTGAGGACAAGGTTGTTTTTAAGGGGGCGGACATGTTAAGGTCCTAACCCGCACATAGGTAGATCAATGTATTCGGATGTAATAAAGGTCAATATTAATAAGGCCTTTCAATAAAATAGAATAAGGTGGATGTAAGAAGACCTAATAGAAGCATCCGTTTCTAGAAGGATCTTCCTCTAGATGCTTCTCTTAATAGACATATTTAGTATAAATAAGAGGCGAGGGTATGAGAACCCTAGCTTGGATATTATTGTAACAGAGTGCTGCTCGACTGGAGGTTGCCCCCTCGAAGAGGCCTGTGAACATTGCTATCTGAATCAAAGTGTTATTTCTATTGCTATTTCATATATCATTTATGTGTATTGTGAAGATTATGCTGGATATTTTACTGTCATTCTGTCATTTCTAGCATTTCATTTCTATTCTACATATTTTATATATCTGGTATCTTGCAGACATAAGGAGATTGATCCTTTCTTTAGCGTCCGGAGTTTGTTCTGGATGATCTAACAAGTTCCTTGTTAGCTTTAATGATCTTTTGTTTTAACAAGAGGATCGGATCAATGCAATAATAAAAACCTTCCTCATTGGCGGAATCATGATCCACATGGCCTGCTGACTACATATAATTTCAGCAAAAACAATGTTATTTCAATAAAATTATATAATCAAATAATAAAAACAGTGTAAAATGAAAGTGGAAATTGATAATCATTTACATGTTCTATGGTTGGCCCTTTTCCACGATCATCCTGCCACATTAAAATATAATTAGAACCCCCAAATATTTAAAAAATTGTTAATGATAACAAAAAAACAATGTTAAAGATAACATTTACAACAATGTTAAAGATAATAAAAAAATATAATGCAATAAGTAGAGGTTTCTTAAAGAGGTGTTGCATAAGAACTTGCACACTATTAGTCAATGTTTCTATTCGATTCAAATGGTAATCCACTAATAACTCTTCCCCAGGAGCTATCTTTTTTATTGCGCACATGACTACCCGATTCTCTTCATGTCCCTCATATATGCAATTCGGTTGTTTGTTTGTTGTCTCAGATCATGTGTTGTTTATAAACCCTGCAATATTTCCGGAAGCTTTAGGCCTTCCATCAATATAAATAGTCGCTCCCTTATTTTTATCCTTGTTTATTAGTTGTATATAATTTGCGGCGATTGCAAATCTTCGCATAGTTTGCATGAACTGGACCAGTTGCATCCAGTCGTTATAATTGTAACATGGTCTGACATAGTCCATCAATTCAGTTACTGTATTGTATTTTACAATTATTCCATCCATGGAAAATAGCCCCAAGCCATGCAGGGAGGATGGTGCAATGCGATATGTCCTATTGTTGACAACGAAGTCAACATCTATAGGAGGTAGTTCCTTAGCTACCCATTGCTTCACCAGATTCTTATACCTAAGTGGAACATCTATGTATCCTATGCTCTCATCATCATAAGAGCATGATCCTCCTTCGGCAAGAAAAAATTTCATGCCTCTACAAAATTTTATTCTGACTTTTTCACCTCTGGTCCTTATTTGCTTATCATATCTACTAGATGCAGTCGCATTTCCAGCCTCTATTTTTCCTAAGCTTTCCTCACTCGACGGAGAAATATCTGATAGGTACTTGTTTGGTTGTACCTTCAGTTGAATGTGCACGTGTTGTTAGTTAGTAGTCCATCATCATATTCATAGTTCTAAATACAATTTTTATATCTTTAGTTTTGGATGCACAATTGGACTAGTGTACAATTACCAATATTAGTGGTCAACCACCTAATTTAATGTGATATCCTTCTTGATTTTGGACATATTAAGGACATATTAAAAATGTCAAAGCACTAAGGACATGATAAATTTATCATATGGATCTAACAAAAAAATAGTATTAAGGTTGTTGTTTGTTGGATTTGTGCAAAATGAACCTAAACAAAAAATTCTCACTTGAACTTGAACAATGCCATAAATTCTAGAAATGGTATAGAAAAATATAAATACTAGACTAGGATAACCCAACTAGGCACCCTCTACTCAAGGAAGAGGAACCACATGACACAAAATGCCTTTAATTTTTGCAAACCCCCTTGTGTTGCATTGTCAACTCCTACAAGGCCAACCTAAATCCCAATACTATAGGGAAACAATAATTTTTTTGTAGGAATCAAAGAAACCTAGGGTTGAACATGGGACATAACAACATGAAACCCATATCACATACAAAAAGAATACACACAAGGATAGATCCAAACCAAAAAACATGTTAATAAGCAAAACACATACTTTTCTATGTGTTAAAGACCAAATCGAAAAGAAAACACATATGGAAAAATCCAATTTTAAGAACACTATCACAAGGAAAACACATCCCTTTCTATGTGCCAAATACCAACAATTCCAACCAATCTACCAGTGTATGCAAGAGGTAGCAATGAAACTACCCACAATCCTATGGAAAAACAACCCTCCTCCATTAAATGTTTTACCACACATCGAAAGCCACTACAAAACACCATAATCGAGACCAAACCCAAGAGAGGAATGAAAAACATGGAACAACAACCAAATTCCAGAGTGCACCATGATCACCAAGACAACCACAACAAAAAACCATAATCAATACCATAAGCATGAAACCCATGGGAAACATAGAGCACCCACAAAATATTAGGCTATGCCACAATGAGAACAATTCATGGACCACTAAATTCTATAGTACACCACGATCTCTAAGAAAACCATGACTAATCACCATATTAGAGACCAGATATAGGAAAATCCATAGTGCACCACAACAACCAAGATAACCACAACCATATATCATAGTTGATAATACATCTAAAAAACCCATGACAAGAGCACACCACCCACCAAATTTTAGGCTACACCATGACAAGCACGGACCACCAAATCCCGACAACAGAAAAAACACATGCTAAACCATATTGTATGATAAACCTATGGAATTAAATAAGGACTTAAGGGTGGCAAGGGAAGTGGTGGGAAGATAGTATAAAAAATAAGGTGAAACACATTCCCTTAAACCCTACCTCCCCATCATCTTAACAAATGACCCCACCATTACATACTTAGCACCTTAGGACCTCCATCTCAGATACTAACAATACAAATGGAGGTCATGACTAGGGATTTTATGGCAGACCTAAACATTATTCATAAGGATATTATGATGAAATTGTTTGTTTGTACATTGAGAGCAATTGCAACACATTAATGGTTTCGTAAAGATTTTCCAAGGGTTGTGTCTTCAATTTCAAGTTTCATCAAAGCAATTTGCAGGATTTTGAGATTGTGAGTAGGCTCTTGAAGAATTCTACGACGAGGATTTTTTGCTTCAACATTGCATGGAAAGAAGGAAGAAACTTGATGAAACTTTGCAAGCCTATCAAGTAATCCCATGGATATTTTTTTCAATAAGTTGGTTGAAAGGTATAAGGCAATAAACTATTGGTCGATGTTGTAGAAAAGAAATACCTTTAGAGTGATGATCAACCCATCATCTTATTTAAAGAGTTGTCAGAGCATCATTTCATAGGGGAACAAGCCCTAGTCACCTCCATCCCTACAACAAGACCCACTTCTACCAAAGGATTTTGGCCCCTGTCATATGAAGATGCCATTGCTGCACTAGAAGAACAATTGCATGACAAGTATGAGGAAGATGGTGGCCATGTTTTTGGTGATCTAATCAAATCAAACTTTGAGCACATGCTTGATATTGAATAACTACGGTTTGATGCCCCTTTGAATTTTATGGTGGTAATATGATCCAAATGAATCCTCATGAGGACAACCCATTATTTCTAGATTCCTAACTCCCTGGGGTTGATATCATGGAGCTGGAACACTTTCCTGATGTTGAAGACGCTTTTCTTGATTATGCTATATGATGATCAATGCAATGCAATGGTCATCAAGACCACAGTGCAATGATAATCAAACCTATGTGTTTTTCCTACCATGGAGTAAAGTTTACCAACAGGCTGGTGAGGTACACGATGGTGTAAATGATCGTGTTTCTCCTTGTATATGCAATCTGATCCTTTAGGAGCACATTAACAAGGTAAGTATGGCCTATCATGAAATGTCTATCCTCAGGCTAGATCAACTCGATCGCAAGAAGGATGAGTGAGGCTGGATCAAACCATTTATCATCGCACACAAGAATGAATAAGCGATGGATCTCAAATTTGAACTTCTAATTCCCTATTCAAATGATGGTCCTCTACATGAAAAATTGGGCTATGAGAAGTCTTGAATGGTAAATATGCATCTCCAACATGGTAGTGAACAATATTGTAGGCATGGCATAATGGCATAATGTTGGATAGCTACAATGTGTATGCACAAGTAGAAATGGTAGGTGATGACATGGTAGTCAGGGTTAAACAAGGAGAAGGCAACATTGCACTCTTGTGTCTCAATATTCAAAGATTCAAGGTTTTTAACAAGGAGGCACACCATCAAGTTTATACCTTTAAATACCTTGGTAAGAACTTACCTTGGACACTTGAACCTCATATGGCATCAATTCAATTGATTTAGAAGGATTTTTTATCTTTTGTTCATGATGTATTCTAGAAGGTATACCCTATATTCCCATCATTGTTTCAAAGTTTGGAAAACAAGACATGGAGGTTCAACAAACAAAGAAGATGCATCGGTCATAAAATGATATAAATACTCAAGAGATTTCTAGGGACAATATACTAAATAGTTGCAAATCCTCTCGTGGACAACAATTCATGCATGGAGACATCTTAGAGCTATTATGGAAGGATTGTTTTCTTGGAAAGTTTGATTATGCCACCCTGAACTTAGAAAATGTTCACCATTTTCTAATTCTTTAACACAACACCAAGATTTGGCTGCCAGGAACTTCGGTGTCAAATTAATATTAGATGAAGTAGTGTTTGGAATTCTTAGGAGACATCATATTGATGAAATGTTGGAAAATGTAGGGTTATCCTTTGAGGATGAATGGTCTGAATGTTTCCTTTATGCTACAGGAAAAATCATAAGGATTCTGGCAAGATTTGAAGTTGAAAATGTGACATTTTCTTACAACCCATGTGACCAAGGAAATATTACAAATTGCATCATTTATGTTCTAAAGTTTCAACCTTTTACTCTAGGATCAAAGAAAAATTTGAAGCTACATGTATATGAACAACAATATGATGGTAACAAGACAAATTCTCGGAAGGCAAGAGGAAATTATGTGGTATGATAGAGTGTACAAAAACCCTCTTCAAGAGTGGATAGACATATGTTGTAGCATATCATTTCCATTGTTGCATCCACCTGATGGAATCTTTCATTCATACATACTCAGTTTATTATTCATGCCAACAATGATAGAGATTCCAACATACAAGCATTCAGACTTTGATGTTTCCCTATTTTTCACAATAACTAAGCACATGGGAAAGGGACATTGTACTTTTGAGGAGCTAAGATGGTTTCATTGGCTCACTGCTTGAATTTGGATGCATGGTTGCATTTGGATGCTATTAATAACATTTCTTGTCCTGGGCACAAGAGCATTCAAGTCTGCAAGTTGCATGAGAAGCGCCCGAGCGCAGCACGGAAAAATCTTGTTTTAGGCTTCCAAGTAAGTAAGCAGGCGAGATTATATTGTCGACGGTCCAGATTCATCCATAAGAGTAGATCAATGGTTGAGCAAGGCTCCCGGTTGTAAAGCTTTAATGAAGCACTATTATTTTTTGTTATGTGTGGACTTTTGAGACTTCTTGCCTTATGAATGTTAGTTTCTTTCACATCTTTGTTTACACTGTATTAGAGCAGCTCAGAATTGGAGGATCCAATCAAGTTGTAACTGTTATAGGATGATGTAGGTTGGATCATTGTAACAGTTGTGTTGTCTCTAATCGATCTCTATGATTTTCTTAGCGTTGAACGACTTGGAATTGGAGGATCCAGTCAAGCCCCCTTTCAGTTTCCCAAAGCCCTGAACCAAGAGGATCTTCTACAAACTATCGAAAGACCTGTTGCCCGAGGTAGTTTTCTCACTCTTCTTACCAAGTCTTCCACCTGCTCATATTTTAATCAACTCACCGACTGAAGTTATATCAAGACCTCCTTTGTTCCTTACATACCAGACCCAGTCCCCGAGTTAGAGTGATATCTTCCTGAGTCTCTACCCATTTGATCATCCATTAAAATTTATCGTGACATAAAAATGATGGGCGTTGGGCTCTGCTCCTGCAAGCAATCCAGGAGTGACTTTTAACGCTAACAGATGCATTGGCATCATTCATAAAGATGTTATGCTGATTAGTTTTTGCATTTAGTATAAAAAATAAGGTGAAACACATTCCCTTAAACCCTACCTCCCCATCATCTTAACAACTGACCTCACCATTACATACTTAGCACCTTAGGACCTCCATCTCAGATACTGACAATACAAATGGAGGTGATCACAACTAGGGAAGAGGGAACCAAGGTGCCTAAGGTGGAGGATGTGATTCCTCGACCCAAGGAGAATAAATAGTAGAAAGGTAAATGTGGCCTATACATGTCAAAAGGGAGCGAGCAATTGAGAGTAAAGTACATTGTTAAGTAAAAAATAATAGAGTTGTTATTGATTCGTAACCCATCGATGGCTACAAAATTGTAAAGGCTAAGGCATGTGTGCGAGTTATTGACAATGGGATAAGTGATGTTGTTGTTGTTGTCCATTACCTTGACTCACTCCATCCAAAAAATGATAAATTTTTTAATTACCTTGACTCACTCCATCCAAAAAGGAAAAATGGGACAAGCCATTATTCAAAGGCCACAATTACATATTGGTCGGATTAATGGTGAATGGAAATTGTGGCTAAGTGGACATTGCATGGGATTCATTATGACATTTGTAATTTTCACATCTCCCAAAGTATATTCACAACTCTTGAGTTCGTTCACAACTCTCGATGCAATCTTACAAATCTCAAGGCATTGGTCAGAATGGCATAGGCAATTTGGGGATATTCTTCATTGGTCATTTGAGGAGTTCTTGGAGGGGTCTATTGAAGGGGAATTTTCTTTTATTCACCCAAATTGGTTGTAATATCTCTAGTTTATAGGTCGCATGGAGAGCCATAGCCAACCTAGACACTACCCCTATTGTAAAATAATATAAATCTATCAATTTATTCGTAAACAGGAGGACCTAATTGCTGAGAACTAGACCTCTATCTTCTCATCTATTAGTAGAATCCATGTTCAAGAAGAAAATTATAATGCAGGGTCTTTTTTTATCATGGATTCTCTATTACAACATAAGAGGAAAATCAATGCTTTAAAGGAAGAGTGCATATGTTTCATTGAGTTCTATAAATATGGGTTTCATTGAGTTCTATAAATATTTCAAGTTTGTAAGGGTTTTGAAAATTAAACCTCATAGCATTACAATATTCTGATTCCCTAAGTGACTCATGACTCTTTTGCATATAATATAGACAAAGGGATATAGATGTCTATGTATACTGTCAAATATCCACGATGTAGGGAACCTCCACATCAACAACTTTGGGACCAATTAAAATATGCCACATATACAAGGGAGACAAAGAAGGGAGTTGGTTTGGATAATAAAGGGAAATTCAAAAAGACACGTGGCAGGCTCAGAAATTGCCATGTCATTATCCAAATAATGAAATAGAAAAAATCCTCCAACCAGGACCTGAACTATCTCAACCCAACACAACTGCTATGTAGAAATCCTTCACATATAGGTTCATGTAGCAATCTCTCTGCCTTGTTGTTTTTGTCACCTAGCTTGTTAAAAATATGAGAATATTAGGATTCTGGTAAAACAATAGTCCATGTCAGAAAAAATCAATTATGAGTGTATGGGTGTTCAAAGATTATACTAGATGAGAATAAATCTATGAGGAATGGCCAATATAGATACCGATCCTTATTTCCTAAATAAGAAATGTATTAATGAAGAGCTTTGTGTTCATTTAAAACTGTAAAATTCCCACTCAATTATTTTTGATCTTTTTTTTGGTTTTAATGTGCTGGCCTTTCGTCAAGCAATTTGCCACTGAAATGTTTATAGAGGTTGTTATGAATTTACTCATTGTTGTAGAAATTTTATATGAATTCCTGAGTGTGGACTTTTGACAAACACTTGGACTATAGGATATTTCACACTGTTTGACTGCCCAATTTACAGTTATGGTATTTAGATGGATTCTTGAAGTGTTTTAGATGGTTGACATAGATTTCATGTTATCCCTCTGATAACATTGTGACCAGGAAAACCCTAGGAACAAAAGTTCAAATTCGAATATGCCCTAAATCAAATCTGCAGAATATCTAATTCAAACATGGTGCCCTAGATAGAATATATAGAATATATCATTCAAATTATGATGCATGTGTGCCCTAGACTTTTCAAAATGAAAATTTTGAAAAGGACAAAGTGAGGAAAATTTACCGGAATGGAAGACATTGTTGGTCTAGTTCGCTTCTTTTTCGCTCTTTGTCTCTGTGGCTCCTTGCTGGGGTCACCGCGTCTCTTTCTCGGGTCTCTATCTACCTTTGTGGACCAGGATGAATGTGAATGGGGCGAGTTTAGGGATGAATGCGAATGGGGACGTCCAAATGGGGCCGGGATGAATGCGAATGGGGCAAGTTTGAATGTGAATGGGATGGTCGAGTTCGAACGCGAATGGGGTTAGGTCGAGTTTGAACAGGATGATTGCAAATGTGAATGGGGTTAGGGGTCGGGTTCTATTTCGACTGTGCGAATGCGAATGGGGTTAGGCTGGTTGGGTTCTGTTTGACTGTTACATATATATGTTCTATATGTAACATATACAACATATATATGTTACATACATATGTTATATATGTTACATATGTTACATACATATGTTATATATGCTACATATATAACATATATATGTTATATATGCTACATATATAACATATATATGTTATATATGTAACATATATAACATATATATATGTTATATATGTAACATACATATAACATATATATGTTTACAATATATAAAATATTTTAATTTTATAAATATTTTTTATATTATATGTCATATTTTATATAATATATAGTTTTTTTTCATGATATCAACATGTGTCCCTGGTGCAGATCTTGGTGGTAGTAGCAAATATTCAAATGAGAACTTTGAAGAGTGAAATGGGGAAATGTTCAATGTGAACATCACTTGGACATGGATGGTTAGTCGATCCTAAGAGATGGGGAATCCTTGTATCAAGGGTGCACTCTACATGAACATCAAAAGAGAATTGGGTTAATATTCCTGAATCGAGACATGGTGGTGGACGACAATGTTAGGAAATTTGGAGATGTCATCAGGGGCCTAAGAAGAGTTATCTTTTCTTTTTAATGACTTTCCCACCCTGAAATCGGTTCAACCAGATATAGGGTCCAACATCTGGAAGAGAACCACATGTCTTGCGGTGTTTGGTGCCCCCTCAATGGCCATTGAAAATATGGAGAACTGAGTACCATCCATGCCCGATCGTACTCATATCTGCTTCCTTTGATTTTTCAATTCCCACTAGGTTAATGATCTTGATGAGAGAATATCTACCTTGGGCTACTTGTTTTCTCTTGTCTCTGGACCAATTTGTTAGTGTTCTAAGAAGAAACAAGTTGTTAGTCTCTTCTCCACTAACGACAACAATGCTAGTGAAGTTCATGTTGGGAAGCATCTTCCCTGAATACAGATGATGCTTGATCAACTTGGTCTTCCTCCACAAACTGATTCCACCTTTGTGAAAATCAAAGTACCATTGAGCTTATTCATAATCCAATGAATCATCAGAAGACAAAACACATGGATATTTGGATGCAATAAATTTGGCAACCTCGTGCTCAAGGACATCTTGTGCAAATCTTTGTTCCTTTAGTAGATCAACAAGTAGATATCTTCACCAAATCTGTTCTAGATCTCGCCTAAACCCCTGTAACTATAATTTTTAATAATATTAAGTACAACCACTATTACCGAGTAACCATCTAACCCCTAAGAACCTATGGTCATTAACCCTTATAATCACTATAATTTATTTCCCCAAACACATTTGACTCATAACCACTACAATTTTTAGAATCCCAAACCCCTAAACCCTTGAAAATTTAACCCTAATATTTAACCCTTATAACCCCAAACATGTACATTAAATATTACATCTATCCATTATTAGTACTAGTCTATCACCTATGTTAGCCCTAATCACTTATAACCTCTATAATTTCTAACTTATAAACCCCAAATAGCTAAAGCCTAACTTATTAACCCTAAGCACCTAATAGTCCTTATAATACTCAAACCATATAACCACTTTACTCCATAACACTATAACCCTTATCATCCCTAACACCTAACCCTTAATTCTCGTCATACCTAACCCCTATAAACATTAACCCCTAATCCCTATAAAGCACAATTCTAAACCAATGTAACATTTATCTGACTTGTAACGCCTAATGAGCTTAACACCATAACCCCTAATACAACATCTCGACATGAAGAGCACTGAAAAAACATCAAATCCTACCATGAAATGGCCCTACAATCTCGAGAATACAAAGGTCATGGCTATGTCAATTGACATAGGTGAAAAGGAAGATGTGTCTAGTGACACCAAAATAACATGAGAATCATTAGTAGAGAATTGTAAATTCATTGTATTAAGAAAAAAATTAAGTAGAATGTGTTTGTTGACACAAAGACAAAATAATCTATGTCAACCAACACACACTAGAGAAATGAGGAACCAAATGAAAAGAATGTTCAAATTAGCACACGAGAGAGAATTTGTGTTGATTTCCATAGAACATGGAAGGCATGATACAAATAAGAAAACTCTAGAATTCATGTTGACCTACACATAATTGAACAATGAGTTGATAGATGATAAAAGCTATAACTAGGGCTTCAATGAGGTGATCAATGAGAAACTTGGGAAGAATTAATTGTACATATTCAGAGGGCTATCATGACAATCAATTAGACTATTAATGACATCAATACCAAAAATTTATTGATATGATGAAACAAGGAGTATAGGTTACAAACATTATGATCTTAGACAAGGATGGAACACAAAAATACATATGGAAATAGGAGATCACTCTCTAACCAATATGTTATTGTATGATGGTTCCATAGTAAACAATATGATGAAGGATACATGGGAAAGTTAGAGAAATCAAAATTGAGGCCACTAGAGTTGTTGGTTGACAATAAAATCCATAAATCGCTTCGACAAGGTGATCAATGAATATTTCATATTGAATTCATTCAATATATTCCAAGGATCACTGCAACATTATCAATTGGACTATTAATGATTTCAATTCCATATGGAAATAGAAGATATAACTCTACCCAATTTAATAATATTAGATGGTGAT
>ML785922.1:251061-266371 GCA_009831015.1 Picea engelmannii | reverse complement strand
TTCTTGCCACCTTAAATGCATTCTCCAATGATTTGGGTTACCAAAGGAAAACCTCATGTTGAATGTTATCCTTTAAAGTTCCTATGAATACATCAATCAAGTGCTCATCTGGAATATTTGTTACCTTTATATTCAATCTTTGGAAGTTCTCAATGTGCTCGGTAACTGAACCCTTTTGCTTGATATTTATCAATTGGATAAAGAAGGTATTGTTCCTTGCATCCTCATAGTGTGCTATCATTTATTCTGTGAAAATTGTCCAAGTGACAAGTGATTTGCGAGAACAAAGCCATCGATACCATACAAATTGATTGGGTTCTAAATATAAAGAAGCAATTCGTACCTTTTGTGTATGTGGCACATTATGTAGATCAAATAATTGCTCCGTCTAAAGTATCCATGTGATTGGGTCCTTGCCATCAAACTTCCTCATATCGATCTTAGGAACATGGTTGGTCTTCAACCCAAAGTTGGAGTTTCTCCATTCTTGATTCACCTTCCTTGTGTCCTCATCATGAATTTCATGGGATGCCTTTTCACTTTCACGTGTCTTCTCTGTTACAAAATTTTTCAATACTTCCATGATCTCCTCTTTTAAACCATCCATCTTAGTATTTATTGCCTCCAACTTAGCTTCCATCTCTTGTAGTTCATCTTTTGTTACTATCTTATTTTGTAAATCATTTATGTCCCTACACATTTCTTCACCTTCATCAAGAGTCCAAGTGGGATTGTTTGGAGGCTTATTTGGTGTAGAAGTTCCCTTTTTGGGTGGCATGTTGGCCAAGTATCACTTTTGAACCTTGATTTTGGGGTGGTTCTGCTAGACAATCTTTCTTCTATTGTATCTCCCAAGTTTTGGCCCTTTTGGGTATGAAACTTTCTTTTATGTAGTTCTCTGATATTTATTCTCTACAATGCCACATGTGTGATCAAAATTGGATGTGCTAAGTGGAATTTATGGTAACTTCCCATCAACTTGCCGATTTTTGGCCTTTCGAGGAAATCTCAATTGTATAGTGTGCCCCACACAAAAAAATTGATATAAATTTCTGAAAATCGTACCATAAATACTAAACACTGTCCACTATCCAATGAAACTAGTATCACTCAATTTGGATACTCTAGGAATAATTTAGGATTGTTTTACATGGAAAACCTTCTTGAGACTAGTCAATAGGACTAGTCAGATACCCTATCTTCCATAGGGTGTATCTACAAATGTAAGATTACCCAGAAGGTGAAATTTTTACCATAGATACCTTACTAATTTATGTGAATATCCTCTAGAGTTCAGGGTATGAAACATTACAGAAACATTTTTATAGCGAAAATTCCACAATGACTTAGTTCAGGATGATTCTAGAACCCTATCTTGCACAAGTTGTATCTTACAAAGTATAATGCCTCAGGAGATGAAATTGTAACCCAACATACCTTGATCCATCTACTAAATATCCTCCAAGCCGTTTCTTCTGAAACATTGTAGAAAAAAAGTTATAGCAAAAATTCCAAGGTGTCTTAGATGTAGCAGGGAAACCCCAAGACCTTGAGCTCTGATACCATATGTTACGAACCAAATATCAATATAGCATAGAAAAACATCAGAATAAGTACTCAACGCCTTAAAAAAGATATAATTTCAGATAATAAGCCTCTTCGAGGGGGAAACCTCCTTTTACCCCACATAAATGTTCAAGTACAAGATGAATCCAAATGAAAATGTCTCCTTGGTATATATAGGAGACTAGGAGGTATAATTACAAATAATGGAATAAAGCCGGCATAAATAAAATAAAATTACTAATGTAATATGCCCCAATTAAGGGGTAATAAGCAATATTAGGGCTTAACAACATGTGTCATCTCAGGCACATGTAATTTAAGCTGGAAAGTCAGCTTGCTAGGGGGTTTGCTTCCCATTCTTCCATCCTCCACCTAAACTCGTTGGCCCCCATCATTGACCTCTGCATTTTCTTATCACGCACCCTGAAATCAGTAAACCGTGGGTTGATATGTGTCCCTGTGGAACTTGACACCTTGGTAATCACCTGAGATGTGTTGTGTCTTAGTGTTTGGTTGTTGTCGTTTTTGGTGCCCATGCCCATTTTTTGTTGTTGCCATCATCCTTGTGTCAACTGAGTGCTAATGCTATTGCGGTTTCCCTCACCCAGTTGGAACTGAGCTAAAGTGGTCGAAGAAGTAGGTTGTTAGTGTTATAGGTTAAATCGGTATATGCAGACACTAACAGATCTCCCTAGATCCACCTGGATCTAGAACAAAACAATACAGGACATGACGCTTTCCCTAAGAAACTATCATTGAATTTACTTCCAAAGGAGGAACGAGTGACATACCTTTATATCGCTTCCTTAGGTATTTTTTGTTCCTACTTTTCTCTGGTGCTCATGCGAGATCAGATCCAAGACAACACAAACCAACCAAAGTGAAGATAGTAAAGTATATTCAATGACTACCTATGCATATGATCAAGGAATTATGCAATAAAATAAGAGTGATTTTATGGGAAAGGGACATGCCGCTGTATTATATTAATATGAAAGTAGAATATACAACTAGATTGCCTTGATTTCGCAAGCTTCCTTTTGGTGGTCCTTTGTTCCAACACACACGTTGGCTCCAAACTTGCATGAAGAAGATCCACTAGGGCATGATGGACAGATGGAGGCCTCAAGAATCAATTCAAAAAGGATTCCTCACACAATTCTGAATCTATTATTTCATCAATGCTTGATTCAATCTTGCTTAACCTCTTCCTTGAGAAACCCTTCATTATATAGGAGAAGGAGAGATGGTTAAAGGGATGAGGATGATCCCACTAAATCTAAGAAGTCAGTAGGATGCCAACCATGCGAATGCCAACTCATTTTCTAGAATATCCTCTTTTAGAACCTTCATAACTTCCTCTTCCTTTTAAGATTTGAAACAGGTTCACACCCTACGTATAGAGCAGACTGCGAACACCTCGCAGGATAGGTATAGGGTTGCCTGCAAGAATCAGGATTCTCGCACTCTACAACATAGTCAGCCTATGAAATCATCTTAAAAATATGTTTTATGGAAGAAGACAACAATCACTTTTCTCAGGCAAAAGGTCCTTATGAGAGCCTGAACTCATAACTATAGAGACACCACCAGAGTGACCAAAATAATGTGTAACAATCAGGCCTATGAGCAACTCTCTCCAGGTGAGAAAGTGTGCCGAGGAGGTAAGTTCTCTTGCAAGGATTCCCTTAGCTGCTATAGATCTCTGAGAATTCTGGTCTGGCATGTTGCTGAAGCCCAAGGTAAGGGAAGTGGAGCAGCCGATGGACTGTGTGACAGTGAAGGTGTATACTCCTAGGGTTGGACATGCATGTGGGGAATGCGAGACTATGAGAAGTGGGTGTAAGTGGCTCCTGGGAGATAATCCTTTCTCTTAAACTGTGTGAATTTCCTATTGACCTTGCCTAGACTAGGAATCCATTGCCCGGTGGAGTTTAGTCCCATCTCGGGGGTGACTTACTGCCGAGAGTGATGAGTAGTGTGGTCTAAGACTGGGAGGTTCGTGGAAGGTATGCAAACAGTTGGTGGTTTTACTCCAGCTAAAAGATACGTATCATTTCCATGCTTAATTATATATGTTATGCATGTCTGCGACTTTTGAAATGTTATCATGTATTCCATTGCATTTGTGAATTACTGTTAATTCCATTTGAGCATGTATGGTAGCAGTAACTCTCGTAACTCTGTGTTATTTTATTTAAATTCATTAAATATGCATGTTATGTATATACTTATTTTCTTCTGTGGCAACACTCATTTTGTTGATGTTGGGGACATTACAAATTGGTATCAGAGCTAGTTTGTAGAAGACAAGGTATTTCGTAGTAGCCTTGCCCGACAATGTTGTTGATGGTCAGGGAAGTTACACCAACTATCCTTGTTTATGTTCAATATTGTATACCTACACACATATAAAGGAAAAACCTTCCTCAAACTATTGGCTTAAATGAAAATGAACATAAAATAAATAATTTAACTAACTTCATTGGGTAAATTAGTTCCTCAACTAAATACTGAAAAGGAGATCAAATTCAATACAAAAAACTCAAAATTTAGGGGAGGGAAACAAAATAAATCTGCATTTTATTATCAATCACATCAATATAAATAAATGTACCTTATTTTATGGTCGACACTATCCATAACTGTTGTATAGATTCCTTTAATATTGGGTCACTCGGGATTGCATCATCTCCAACACTCTTCTTCTCAAAAATTTAAGGGACATCAAGGAATCTTAGGCCTGGATGACATGAATGGGAGATGGACTTTAGGAAATAGGGATTTTCAGGGAGATTACGGTCATAAAAACCTCATGAATGTGATGGATTTGATTACTTGGGATATATGATCACTCTGGAATAATAACAATGCTTGTAACATTTTCCTTCCTTTGGGTCTATTTTATAACATTTCAATATGTTTGAGACCATTTTCCATGGTTTTAAGGGAGTTACAAAGTTGGTTTTCCTGTAAACCCCACTTAGGAGTGTGTAATTTTCACATTTTTATATTTTTTTTTTGTGATTTTTTAGTACACTCACACCTTTATTAAAGGGAAAGGGAAATTACTCGCTCCTTTAATGAGACATAAGTGTGAGTGGATTGATAGGAAGGATTTTCTAGTAGATTTATGGGTGGACCCAAGTATCCAAAGAGGGATATGAAGGGGATAAAGGACAATCAAATAAATCTAATCTATTACGATGGAAAAATATGTTATAACAGATGTCCCCTAATGTATGAGGTCATAAGGGGATTTGATGGTCAAAATACATTATAATATTGTGGAGAAATCTATTGAGTGGGGCTAGGTGGATTTCACTAGACTTTTGATAAGGAAAGCACTTATAATAGAAACCAATGCATCAAATTAATCTTTTATCGAGGTGAGCATACCCATGCTTAGGTGTGGATAAGAGTGGCTTCCAGATCAAGTATATTGTAAATTCATGAAGTATATATATATATATATATATATATATATATATATATATAAAAAGAAGTGATCATGGCCATGAAAAAGATACACGGGGGATCCACATTAAAATAGATCAAAGCCACAAATAGTACATAGTGGATCTATGTCTCGTGACATATAAGGAGGATGACCAAAACAATGATATGAACAAATTGATCCTCCAAAAGTAACAATGTCATATGGGTGAGTGGTATTTTCTTGCACAACTCAGGCAACACCATAAAGGGGATATGCTACTATGTCCCAAGGTCTTCAATCCTAACTCACCTAAGGTATGAATCCACACCATGTGAATAAATTTGTGGATGTCAAACATGGGAAAAACTATTTGAATATTGGTCATTGATATAACCCACCAAATGTGAGATAAACCACCAATAATGATAATGGGAATTGAGGTACCTAGTACATTTTATTCAATAATGGGAATGTGCTATCATGGAACACTTGTATAATATATCAATCAAGGGACATTGTTGTATTCCCACTATTAATAGTGAGGGATCCTATCACTGATGACTACAATCCCCAATGTACTATAAAGTATCTATATCTTGTTCCTAAAGTAGATGAACCAAATTCAATGGGAAAAGATTCATCGGAAAGAGGGAATTAAGGAATCCCTCATCATTCAGCATGAGCAAACATAGGGATAAATATTTTGAAGGTATTGGATGAAAGAGTTGGAAGGACACACCAACAAGTACGTCTCTCACATGTGCCAAATGGAATAACACATGGAAGAGACCCTCCGAGCAATGAAATATAAGGAAATTTGTTGATAGAGGTGAATACTCCCACCAATGATGAAAATGGAAACCAAGGTACAACACAAATCCCAATATGTGAATAGAGGTATTGACATTGAACACATAGGAAACTACTCACTCTGTGACTAATGATAAAATGTCATATGGTAAGCACAATATCACCTATTAATGATGAAAATAGGCCCAGGGTGCTACGACTCTAAGTCAAACTCTTAGAGAAATGTGTTGTAGTTGATAAGAGATGATCCACCAATGAGAAGTCAAAGGGGGACTTCCACACAAGCACAAGTGAAGGATAAATATATTGATAGTATTGAGAACAATTTGACAACTGGGAAGGTCAACATGAATAGTCAAATAATCTAAGGAATGGTCAACACAGGCTAAAAATTCCCTTGAACATAAGCATGACATAGTGGTGAATTGGGAAACTTTTAACATAAACTAGAACAGTGATATAAGTCTATGATAAAAGAGGCATCAAAAAACTATCCATAGTGACTGGAAGAGTAACCAACCAAAGGATTAATGAAACTAAAAATCAAGGTTTGGCTTCCTAAGTCCATACTAAAACCCAACTTGTTGAGAAGACAACTCAAAACTTGGTGCTTTGTTCAAAGGAAACGTGACTCAGGACAGGTGCCAAAAAACAAAGATATTTATTCTCCCCCTCCCTCTCTTTTTTTTTATCATATTTGATTTTTTTATGTCTTTTTTGTATTATTAAATCATGAAAAAGAAAAAAATAATGTTAAAATACAATGGATGAAACGAGTTTCATGGGAAAAGCAAACTAGTTCCAAGCACATGGGAGATACCTATGCAAAATGTAGGGAGGATGTGCAGGATATGAATACACATTGGGAATTTTTTCTCTAGGATAGAGTTATGATATGAAAATCCAAGTGGCTAGAGAGAATCTATAATTAATAAGAAGCAAATGGCAAGCTGAAGTGAGAATTATTCTCGAAATTGCAAGCAATAGTATGCGATGCAACAATACAACTTGAAATGAAAAATGGGAGCCTTGTGGGTAATGGATAGAAAAAGATTGAGAATAATTCATATGTCTTTAACGCAAAGTCATGGAGGGGATAAAATGGCTCCAAAATCTATGAGAAAATTTAGCATAGGTGTTGAAATGGAAAACAAGGCTCTAACTAGGGCACCCATGATTGCTAGGCTCTACCACATAAATTATGACATTTTTTGAATGAAAAATAAGGCTTTGTGTAGCAACTTAGTGGAGTTGATCCTAAGTAAAAATGGAAGGGGAAACTAATAATGCACAATGCAAGGCGAGAAAACCTAACCTATATGCTAGTTTTGAGACCATTACATGTCACAATGAATTAGTGAGGACCAAAGTGATGAAAAATGCCAAAGAAAATGTATCCAAAATATTGTATATATGACCAACAACACTCATCCATAAGTTAATAAATCCAATATATAAACCTCTGATAATAGCTCATGTTCTAGAATACAAAACTTGAAAAAAAACAAACCTTAAAAGTGCAATATGATATAAAGCATCGCACAACCTTGCAGCTTATGCATGGTACTTCTTTAGGTAGAGCCCATTACTAGGCTTAGGCCAAGGATTTATTTGGTATTCAATGTCTAAAGTATCCAGTTCATGAATAAAGAATGACTGATGATGCATATATTCATATGATCTATCAGTTGTAGTCATGGATTCAAGGATAGCCTCATTTGAAGGAAACTCAACATCCAAGAAACCATGTGAACTAGGAGGGTTAACAACCTATATGGGTAAAGTGAACTGACCATATTCCATATAATGATGGAGATTCTAATTAGATATGAAAGATTCTATCAGCAAAGACTCATAAATACCAAGTCTTGAGGACCTATTAGCAATGAGATTAGACTCAATATGAAAATTACAGTCCCTCGGACCAATAGGGGGAAGCAAGGGATCTCATGCCCCCATTGGATAAATCACCCAATCAATTACTAATACCTTGTCTCAAGAAGGATAAAATGAGTGTAAAGTATTATTTTTAGAAACAATTTAACATCGAGAATATGATGCAACATAATTCACCTTTGGTGAGGTAGAGTCCACTCAAATACTAGGAATGTATAAATGGGTATCCTAGGATAAAGTTGAATTAGGATGGTGATTATGAGATGTAAGCTTATTGATAGTAAAAAATTTTCCATTGTGAGAAAAATGCATCACCCGAAAGAGCGTAGACACCACAACATTCATAACATAGACATAATCATACCGAAGGATCATATTGAAATTTAATGGGCCTTGCACCACTAGCATATTGACTAAGACAGTCTTCACAACTAACATGATAGGAAACCAAGCAATAATTATGAAAGACTCACTAGGTCTTCTATCAAAATCCAAAAAATAACACAAGCTTGGGAGAACCCAAAGCTTTCCAAGCCAAGGAGGACAAAATGCTTGTAGAGGCTCCTTCATCTATTATACATCATTAAATGTTTGTTGAATTAACTTCAACCCTTATTTGGAAGGATTCATAATAAGAAAGGTGAGTCTCAACAAGATTATTCCTATAAAAGGAAACCATCCTCGATCTTGGAGGGAGCATGCTCAAAGTGAGCGGAATTCCCCCTTGTTCAGAAGGTTATGAATTGGAAATGTTGAAGACATGGTTGATAGACACATCACTCCCCAAAATAAGAGTGGTATAAACCAAATATTGCATCGGATTGACCAATTCATCAACTATTGCTTGAATAGTTTGCAATACAACATGGTTAGTAGACACATCACCTTCCAAAAGAAGAGTGGGATCGACCGAATATTGCATTGGATTGGCCACTTCATTAACCAATGGATGAATAGATTTTTAAGAAGCTGAAGGTGATTCAGAAGTGTAAGGGCCTTGAGAAAAGGATCACACTCTTTGTACCTCTAGAATAGCAGGACACATATGATTAAGGTGATCTCCTATATAATTATGCCCAAATTAAAGATGAGTTATGGGATTGGTTAGTTGTCTAAATCCTTTTTCCCGTACTCACCTATCTCTAATTGATTGGATACTGCATAAAAGGAACATGTTCCTCATGGAGAAAGGTAATCAAACTTTTCACATTCAAGAAAACACTCATCCGACTATTCCTACTGAATTTGTAATCCCATTTTATCCCTGTTGTTGCTGATTTCTTGACTTGGAAACACTTGTTTCTAGTTTCCCTCTAATCACCAACCTTTTCTCTCCAAGAGTTTCTCTCTATACTCTCTTTGGGCCTATGGTGACTTTAGTGTCATGAACATCCTTATAGAAATATCTAGGGTGGAGGAATATAGGATCTCTTTCATAGGGAAGCACTACATTGAGCAGGTATAAGTTGTAACCACCTTATTGCTTTTCATTAATAATATATAAACACCATTTCTTTGAAGTATCTTGTGTTATTATTGTTCATATTTACAATATTTTTGTATACATTTCAGTAGAATACTAATTACTTCGTTATTTTACATCATTTTTCATAGAACTAACAGGTAGTTATTACTATAACTACCTTTGTGAATAGATATACTTGTTCAAGGTTTTTGCAATTTGTGGAGAAACCATTTGGAAGGAGAGAAAGGACTCCAACAATTGGGAACAACACTAAATGTTGGGATCCTGGTGATTTGATTTTCCTCTTTTTCAATAAGTTAGCTATTTTTATAATAAGACCTTGACTCAAGGTGTTACCTTATGGCCTGACTAAGGCCCATAAGGATCGGGCTAAGGGCCATTCAAAGGGCCCTGACAAAAGGCCTGACTAAGACCCTAACTAAGGGTCAACAGGGTCTAAGAAAGGTTCCCTCTAAGAAAGAGGAGCACAGAGGCGCTTTGCATATCAAATAATTCCCTACCAAGGGCTGGGTAAGGGGGCCCCAAGGGGCCGGGAAAGGGGCAAGGAGGCCCCAAGGGACCCCAAGGGAAGACCCGAAGGGTCAGAGGGGGCAGACCCGGAGGGTCAGAGGGTCAGAGGGGGAAGACCCTTAGGGTCTCCTCCCTCCATCCTCCCTGGTTATTATATCTTAGTTTAGTATTATGTTTGTAATTTACTTTGTATATGGTCATTGGTACTCTACAGTAAGCCCACTAATGTAGGGGATTTTCCCCAAAAGCAGAGTGTTAACCGCTAGTTAAATTTAGGTGATGACGAATATCAAGACCATTGATTAAGGACTCTGAGGACCATTGGATCCATCGAAGAAGATCATCAAAGAAGAGCCATCAAAATTGAGGTTTATACACATGATATTGCTATCTCAACGACGAAGAAGGAGACTGGGCCACCAACAATTGTCAACCTAGTGGAAAAGGGAGAATAGATCGACGATCATGATTTAATAAGGGACAGATTCAATGACTGCTATGCATTGAGGTGGTGTTGAGTGTTTCTATACCCTGATAGTATCGATGAAAATGATCGCAAATTGATGAAGACAATTCAATGGAGATATAGATCTGATGGTGGCTGAGCACAAAGGAACTAACAAACAAATCACTCGAGAAGGAATGTGTCTAAGCTAGTTTCAAAGGATCTTTGAAGCCCGATTTTGAGGAATAAGTAAAGGGAGTTGTAGCCGACCCCATGGATTTATTTTTGTGGACAAATCTATGAAAGCGTTGAGTATATAAATTTCCCAAATATGTCTTGAGTAAGTGTGGAAGGATGTGTATGTAAGAGTAAGTTAGTTGAGGATCTAAGGTTTAGAGTGAGACAATAATGGGAGAGTGAGGAGTTTTGAGTTTGCAGAACTGAGAAAGTGGAAGAATGTGAAAGAGTGTGAGAGAGTGGGTAGGAGAAGTGATGTTCTCAGGATCATAGGTTCGAGGATGCTGGAGAAGGAAATCATTTTTTTCTAAGGGTGGTTAGGAGGTGCAAGGGTAAAGGGATTTCTGAAACTATGCAAAGTGTAAAATGTGACAGCAGAGACAGAACAACATACGTATGAAGGGTTGAAGGAAAGAAATAACATGGTATTATTGATATTTTGAGGAGATTGATGTTTCTACTAAAGTTGGTCAGTACTGAATTGGAGCTCAACAAATGGGATTGGTGTCTCCTGCAGGTTGGTGCCTACAAACATTATTTATGAGTTGGTGCGCAGTCAAGGGGATTGGTGTATTTTGCATGTTGGTGCCTATAAACATTATTGTTGAGTTGGTGCTCAATCAAGGAGATTGGTGTCTCCAGTAAGTTGGTTCCTGCAAACGTTATTTCTGATTTGGTGCTTAGAGGAGATTGTTGTCTCCTACAAGTTGGTTCCTGCAAGCATTGTAACTGTAGGTCGGTGCCTACAAGATTTTATAAATAATTTTTTTTGGTTTTCTCCCTTATTAGGTTTCCACGTAAAATATTTGCATTGTGCCTTTGTGTTAATCTTTGTTGATATGGTTAATTCTTTGCATTTCTTATGATTGATTTTGTAATAACCAGTTAAAGTGAAAAAAAGAAAAGTGGTCAAAATCTGTTCAATATTGATTCACCACCCCCCCCCCTCTCAGTATTGGTGTATATTCCAACACTATTGGCATTGAATTTGGATTTGACCGCCATTTATCGATCATGTTGTTGAGATTAGTAGATATGGAATAGGAACCTAACCATGTCTTGAAGATTGTGGATGTCCTCCAAGTGGAACATTTGATTTTGTTGAAATTACTAATACAACTGAGAGGGGGGGGGTGAATCATTTGTCTTTGAGGTTAAACAATTATAAGTCTGTTAAAACATTCTTAATATTTCTTCAAGTGATCATCAACATTATACATCATATGGACAGTAAAAGTAAAAAACATCAATCACACATAAGATATACACAGAGATAGATTTTCACGAGGAAACCCATAAAGGGAGAAAACCTCTTCTTCTTTGAAATGATAGGAAATATTTTAAGTTCTGTACATCATCTTTAATTGAGCACCAACTCAATGTGAGGCTGCTACCTCTATTTTTACAAGCTGCAACTTTTTTGAGAGCACCAGCTCTCTGGTTTCTATAGCACCCACTAGAAGGAAGCACTAACTCCCTGGTTTATCTAGCACCCACTAGAAGGAAGCACCAACTCCCTATATGTTCCAGCACCAACTAGATGGAAGCACCAACTTTCAGTTACACAGGCTCCAACCTATATAACAAAGAACACTTATTCTCCCTTGCACCACCCTGCCACCCTGGTTTCTCTGGCTGCAACCAGATGGAAGCTACAACTTCCTGTGTTCAAGCTCCCACTTGAACCTCTGAGGACAACAGTCCTCCCGAGCACCTCCCAACCTCCCTAAAATATTAGATGAATAAATACGCAGTCAACTATGCAGATAAATAATTTCTTACCAATCTTTCTTTGTTCTGTAAAATAGGTCTTCTACAAACTGTTCTTTTGTTTTTCTCTTCCTCTCTCTGTTCAACAGGTCTGCTCTGCATTAACTCGTTCTGTCATTCTGCTCTGCTTCAAATTATCTTTATCATCTTTTACTTTTCTCTGAGTTTCATCTCATGATGTGCATATTCTCCATATCACTCTACACCTTCTGATTTTCCATTTCTTACAGTTTTATTCTTTTCTCATATAGAACAACCAACCTCACGTTGTCTGTCTCATTTTCTTTTATGCACACCTCCATGACGGTTCCACTTCGCATTCTCTTAGGAAAATGAAAGACAATTGTCCAAGCAACTAAAACGCCAACTGATTGGAAATCATGAGTCTGTTTCACTAACAGATTTGTAACTGAAGAGTTAACTGTGAGAGAGAACAATAACCTTCCGATCATACTCCATTTTATCTGCGTCGTTGGATGAACTTTATTGACATTGCCTTTAAATCTGGTTTCGTCATTTTGACAATCCTGTGTTGAGAGTCTCTACACTTCATTTTGCGATCTCCGATGTTCCGATACAGAACTTTTCTGCACTAGATCCTTCCCCAATATGACTATGGTCATAACCAAGCGCCTATGCAAAAAGCTCTTTCGCGATTTCTCATTTCGTGATTTTTGACACTATGCTCTGTTGACCCCAAGTCAACAAAATTTTTATCACTTGCCACATGTCCTGTGATTCAATGGTCCAGATGTGATTTTGATTCAATGGCTACGATTGAATCATGATTTCGTGATTTCGGCATTCTTGTTGCATTGGGTTCTTTGCCTCTCCATGTCGCGATTCACGAAACTCCGTTATAGAGTTAGATCAACGGTTGAGATATGATCTCTATTCAATGGTTGTGATTAAATCGTGATTTCTCATATCACGATATCGAGATTCTTGATGTTAATAAACTTTGACATCTCCAACTCTCGATCCCTGAAACTCTGACATGGAGTTAGATCAACGGTCCAGATCTGAGCTTGATTCAACGACTACGATTGAATCGCAATTCCACATATCACGAAATCAACATTCTTGTTGCATTGTTTCTTTGACATCTCCAACACACGATCCTCGAAACCCCGACATGGACTGGAATCTACGGTCCAGATCAAGCCTTGATCTGACGGCTTAGATTATATCATGATTTTGCATATCGCGACTACACCCATTTCTCCTTGTACCTTAAAGGACGTGTGGGTTATTCTTGATCCAACGATGGTCGGATCCTGCGCTTGGATCTAAAACCTGAGATCTGTCCTCCTCTTCAATGATCTCTTCTTATCTACATTCAGATCTGACGACCCTCGTTCTTTCGGGAATTTTGAATGGATCCAACGATCAGAAATGCTTCTCAAGCTTTACAGGCCTTCGATCATTCGATCAACCTAAACTTATCTTCTGTTTTCCTGTCTGTTACAAACTTCTTGTACCTTTGCCATCAATCCTCTATACATTCTTCCTATACTTATGTTACTTGCCATCAATGACAAGCATTCGATGTCTGTTAAATATTTTCCATTCACTGTCTGTTAAATATTTTCCAACTTTCTCCCCCTTTGGCATTGATGGCAACACAAGCACCCACATGTGCACCCACATGCATTCGGACTCGACTCTCCTCAATACATTCTTCCTTTACTTATGTTACTTTCCATCAATGACAAGCATTTGATGTCTGTTAAATATTTTCCATTCGTTGTCTGTTAAATATTTGCCAACAATCCCCCCCTTTGGCATTGATGGAAACACAAGCACCCACATGCATTCGGACTCGACTCTCCTCCCGAACTCTTTTCTCCCCCTTTGACATCAATGTCAAAGAAGAAACACTCTTCCCCTAATCTGTTGCAAAACATACTCCCCCTGTCGACTATAAGCATTTTGGAAATCCACCAGATATTCAATAAGTACTCCCCCTGACCAGGTGAACAGATTAGACACAAGAGATTATAACCCCCAACTTTTGATGAAGATATCCAAAAGGGTTCGCTACTAATGGTTTAGTAAATATATCATCAATCTGTTATGTAGAAGGTATATAATTCAGTTGAACAATTATGTTTGTAACTTGTTCTCTGAGAAAATGGTACTTTATTGGAATATGCTTAGTATTGGAATGAAGAATAGGATTCTTGGAGACACTAATGGCACTGGTGTTATCACAATGAATTGGAATGGGATCAGTGTAATTTACCTTCAGATCTGCAAGAGTTTGTACCATCCATAAAATTTGTGTGCAGCAAGTAGCAGCAGTAATGTATTTTGCCTCTATAGTGGATAATGAAATGGATCCTTGCTTTTTACTAAGCCATGCAACTAATGAGTCACCCAGAAAGAATGGTCCTCCACTGGTGCTTTTTCTCTCATCAACACAGTTTGCCCAGTCTGCATTTGAATAAGCAGTTAACTGGAAATTCTGATTTCTAGGATACCACATACCATAAGTCATTGTTCTCGTCAAGTATTTAAATATCCTTTTTACAGCTACCAAATGACTTTGTTTAGGAGCAAACTGAAAACGACCTACCATTCCAACAGCTTGCATTATATCAGGACGGGATGTTGTGGTGTACAGAAGACTACCTATCATGGAGCGATATGTCCTTTGATCAACATCAGGTGAGATATCATCTTTACTCAGCTTGCAACCAACCACCATAGGTGTGCTAACTATAGAAGAATCTTCCATCTGAAATTTCTTTAACATTTCTCTCAAATATTTTTCTTGAGAAATAAAAATTCCTGCAGAGCTTTGTTTTACTTGTAAGCCAAGAAAATATGGCAGTTCTCCTATCATGGACATTTCAAATTCTATTTGCATAGAATTATCAAACCATTGAACAGATGATTCATTAGTACAACCAAAAATAATATCATCTACATAAACCAAAACAACTAGTAAATTATCATCTTCAGACTTAATGTAAAGGTTACTGTCAATAGTACCTTTCTTGAACCCTTTTTCTTGTAGAAATTTGTCCAGTCTATAATACCAAGCTCGTGGTGCTTGTTTTAGTCCATATAAGGCCTTCTTCAGCTTACAAACATAATTAGAATTATCTGTCAATAAGAATCCTTCAGGTTGCTCCATATATACTTC
>ML785922.1:209837-239341 GCA_009831015.1 Picea engelmannii | reverse complement strand
TGTCGAGAAGAGGTCATGATTATCTTTATGTTGTGGTTGATCGTTTTAGTAAGATGTGTATTTTGATGCCTTGTACTAAGCAGGTAACAGCAGAACAAACGGCACAGTTGTTCTTTCAAAATGTTTGGGTGCATTTTGGTTTGCCCAAGTCCATTATTTATGATCGAGATTCTCGATTTGTTGGAAGTTTTTGGTCGAGTTTGTGGGCACTCATGGACACCAAGCTTAAAAAGAGCACAACTTTTCATCCACAGACAGATGGTCAGATAGAGGTGGTGAATCATACAGTGGTACATCTTCTTCGTGTTTATTGCAATAAGCATCCTAAACTTTGGGATGAACATTTACACTATGTTCAACATGCGTACAATTGAGCTAAGCACTCTTCGACTCAAACGTCGCCATTTGAGGCATGTTTTGGCTATTTTCCCAAGTCACCTTTAGATTTTATCTTTGGCAAAGATATTGTTTTTTATGGGAAATATGATATTGATTGGGTAGAGAAGTTCATTGAACAAATTCAGTCGATACATCAGGTGGTGCAAGAGCAGTTGGAAAAGAGTCAGGCCAAGTACAAAACGAGACATGACAAGCATCGTGTTGATCACAGTTTCGAAGTTGGTGATGAAGTGTGGCTTTACATCAGCAAAGAGAGGCTTAAAGGAGAAGGTAAAAATTTAAAACCAATTCGATATGGTCCCTTCAAGATTGTTGACAAGATTGGTAACAATGCTTTTCGTTTAGATTTGCCTCCTTATATGCAGATGTATGCAGTTGTTAATGTTGATAATTTGAAGTTGTATGAGCCTCCATTGATTGATGATCAAGGAGAGCATGTTCATATTCCTTCCGTAGATGATTTTTCTCCAGAGTACCTAACAGAACTGCAGGAAGACACCATCCTTGACAGGAGAATGCGAACTTCGAAGCGAGGAAATGTGGAGTATTTGTAAGTTGGTCTTAAAGGGACAAATCCAAGCAAGGCCAAGTGGATTGAGGTTGGAAGGGTGAGGCAACTATACCCTCATCTACACATAGGTTGAGATTAGTGTTTTGGAGGTCCAAAAGCTTCCCAATGGGGAGGTGTGATCAGGAGATCAAATTTTTCTCAAATTTCAAAGTGCTCGGAATGCGACGAAAACAATGTCATTGTGTCCGTCTCATCTTCCTAATTCCGGCGGTATATTTACTTTCTCAAACGGAGTCCATATGGAGAAGATATCACAATCTGTTCGTCAAGCCAAATAGGCAAAAAACAAGTTTGATGTTGACTATACCTTTCCATACAGTCCGTACGGTGACGTGGTAGGGTCGTACAGTCCAATGATGTGTCAGATGTTGATTGGATTGACAGTGGCGAATGAGGAGCTGACACGTGTCCGTTGTTGGCGAATAGTATGAGAACACGTGGCCCAACCCGAGGGTGCCACGTGTCGCTCATTCTTTGGTCATTTATTTCATATATATAATTGTATTGGGAGTCCACAGGGTTCGACCCCCATACCTCCCCCACACTTAGCACCTTTGCAACAAGCCTCTGACCAGCGGACCACCACTTATTCCTTGTTATGTATACCAACAAATATGTATTTATGTTTAAAGTATATAACCATTGGTGTGGGGTCGGGCCGGGGCTTAGCCCTGGCCTGTGGTCGTTTGATTCACATATGACCCCAATACATATTGTAGCCCGACTAATTGGCGCGCGGGTTCATATTACATAGCCGTGGTTTTATTCCAAAGTATGTGACTGTAATATCAATGTATGCGGTTATAACCGTTGGCGCGTGGGGGGTTTAACCATAGCCCTGGTCCTATAGTATACGCCACATGACCCTTGGATCTATGGAAAGGAGCACGGGTAGTTTTATAACTGTTAACCACATATTTTCTATGCACCCGGTCACATGCGCCATATGCCAAGGTGCCGAGGCGGTTAGGGCTTGGTGCGTCCTTAACCATCCTACGATTTGCACCGTTGGCGCGGTTGCACCCGGTGCCGGGTTTATATGCTTTAAAATGTGTGTGAGCCAGGTTCATTGAGAGGGGGTACGAATTGTAGAACCAGAGACAACAAGCTTGAAGAGGGAGACTTCCAGGAGGCCTAACTTCTTCATTTTTCGACCGATTGAGGTGCTGAAAGAGCCTAGACAGGGGTTTTGGGACGCTGGGAAGCCATTGGAGCAGTCGGTTTGTCAGTTTGAGCATTGTAAGACATGTTTTTGAGCACTTTTTGAGCAATTAATAATAATGATCCATTGGAAGCTGGACCAGGAGATGTAGCCCATAAGAGGGGTGAACTCCTTTATCAATTGTTGTGCTTATGTGTTTATGTTCAATGATTATGTTTCTGTCTATGTGTAATTTGCATAAGTAATCTTTAATTTATGTGTTGCAAACTGATCCATTTGCTTTAAACACATGACATTTCACTTGCAATGATTTTTCAAGTTTCTCAAGTCTTCTTCATTTTTAGATCAAGAACATACCCAACAATCATTGCATTCCATGAGAAAATGCCTCTTTGAGAGGTATTCATAAAAACTTGTTTTGCAGCCTTTAAATCACCACAATTTGTGTGCATTTCTACATGGGAATCCCTCACAAACATTTCTAACTCAAACTCATTTATGGTTACATAACCATGGATCAACTCCTTATCTCGTTGTAGAGCTGCCACGAAGTAAAATGCTAGGAGAACACTTGAAATTATTGCATAATTAGGTTTGACACTTACCAATTACATTTGAGAAAATAATTGCATGGCCTTATCACCCTTTCCATTCCAAAAATACCCTGCAATCATTCCAATCCATGTGATCACATATGATTTTACAATCAGTAATTGCAATTGGGAAATTAGTTTTAAGGCATAATCATTATGCTCATTGTGGGAATAGCATGTAATCAATTAATTCCATGTGATTACATATATTTATATGTCTACAACTTGCATTTTGATTAAAGAGTCTCAAAGCCTCATCACAATGACCACTCTAGGCATATCTAGATGTCACTATGTTCCATAACTAGATTCATTTCCTTGAATGTCAATCCCCTACCAAGAGAAAATGGGGTCTCCTGCAATATCCTTTCCTTCCCTCTTAAAATCACTCGAAGGATTCTTCACTTCATTTATTAGAAAAACCATCTCAAACCCCCAATTTCCATCACCATAGAAACCAAGATTCCCACTTGAATCAATGGAAAAAATGGGGAAATATGAACAAGTAGCACAGGTTGTAGAAACACCTCTTATTGGTGGATCAGAACCATGAATTTTATTTCATATTTTATTGTTACTCCTATAAGAACAAGAACGAGATCCTATCAAAACTATTGGGTTTCTCATTATCTCCTTTTCTTCTCAAGGATTTTCTCATTGGATTTTTCCCATAATCCTCCAATAATATTATTTTGATCATATTAATAAAATTACAGGGATTCTAATGATATCCTCTATCATATAATCATTTTTTTCTTGTAGAGCCAATACCCCTTTACATTTGGGTTTTTGACATGGCACCTATATATCCATCAACCCATTAAGATCAATAGACTTTTTCTTTGACAAATAATTAAAGGAAACATTTGTTGTTGTTGATGATGATGTTGATGATAATCTAACACATTTGGTGTTAGATTAGGGATTTCATAGGATGGTAAAAATGGCCTCCAATTCTTGAGCTACAGAGTACAAGATTCCAAAGTATGGAAAGAAAGGCCTTTTCTAGTCATTTCTTTTGGACTCAAAATACCATCTTATAAGAATCTTTCAACAACCCAGTTTATTCAAACTCATAAAATACATAATATACCATTGGGATTTCCCAAATTGTGTTTTAAATAAAAAAACGTACATAATGATAATCAAACACCATCTTAGACCTACTGGGACAAAATAAAATCCATAATTATGCATTTGGGAAATCCTCAGATCATTTTGTTCTAAAGGAAAATACACCTGGAATAACCTATAATTATTGCATTCCATGTCTAATAATAGCACCCATTTTTGACATAGCTTGCAATCATCACATTCCATGTCTCATCATAGCACCCATTCTGTACATAGCTTGCAATCATCACATTCCATGTCTCATCATAGCACCCATTCTATACATAGCCTGTAATCATCACATTATATGTTGTCACACTCAGCCTTATCCAACAAGTTGCATTTCGTGGAAACATCCCATGGCCTCTTATCCATACTCATTATGACCATAACCTACTATCATGGCATTCCATGAGAGCAAATCTCTTTGAGGCATTTTTTCAAATACTTGGCATGCATCCTCCATTTCCAGGAATTTTTCATACATATCCACAAGGTCATTGCCAATAAATACATCCAACTCAAATACACTCCTAATAACATGGCCATGGATCTCCTTTCATTGTTGTAGATATGCTAAGATAGAACCTACTTAGAGAACATATGGAATCATAAATGCATTAGGGCCCATTGTAACCAAAATCTTTCATTGGTAAACATTTTAGCATTTCACTTGGAAATATTTGATCCTTTTTTAGGGTCTATAGATTTGTAATTAACATCAACTTTAGTCATTTTTTAAAAACATTATATTTAGTGAACATTGGTGTTACAACATTAGCAAAAATAGTTTTACATCTTCACTATTTGTCACTTTCAACCAAACAAGTGAAAACAGAGAAAGTTTAACTTTTTGGTACATAATATAGTATGTTGGCCACTAGCTTCTAATTCCAATGCATACACCAATTGAAATACACTATAAGTAATAAAGTTTTGTAATTTTCATTTTACACGTGCTTAACTAGTGTGAAATGAGAACTTACAAGTTACAACCCCCTTATTTGTGGGACTAAAATGATTTGTATGTGTGTCCCACAAACAAAGGGGTATCATACATCAGATTTGACTCCTTTGTTTTTGGGAAAAGGGCCTCTCCACACGTCCCACAAATAATTTGGTCTTACCAAACAAGGGGATATTGTACATCAAAATGGGGTCTCAAATTTGATGTATGAGATCGTCTTGTTTGTGGGATTCATGGAGGGATCCTTATCCTATAAATAATGGGGTATCATACATCAAAAGGGGGTCTCAAATTTGATTATAAGTTCCCCCTGTTTGTGGGACACATGAAGGGATCCTTATCCTAGAAACAAAGGGGTCAAATTTGATGTATGAGACCCCCTTGTTTCTAGAATGTGTGGAGTGATTATTGTCTCACAAACAAGGGGATCATACCATCTCATTTCACATTAGGTAAACACATGTAAAATTCAACATGAAAATTCCTAATTAACATGATAAAGCACTCTAAAAAGAGTATACTACTAGAATTTAATTGCATACATGTGATAAATATTACTAATTTATGTAACCGAGATAGTTATTGACTAGTCATATATGTTTATCCCTAATCTATATTAGTATCTTATGGTAGTAATTTATATCCTTCTCACTTAAAATACATTAAAATTGCTCAAATTTGCTAGTATTTAGTTTAGAAAAAATGTTGTGACTAGTTTTTTTGGTTGCACATAGTCACAAAATAGCCATTTTGTACTAGTGTAATTTATATGGATCATGGTCATTATGTAAAATAAAGATATGTCAAAAATTTTTGATCATCATGTAAATGGTTCAATTCACATACACACAAGTAGCATGACATGAAAAGACTACTACATAATTAAAAAAAAAAAAAGAATACTTAATCTATGGATGTTCATATAAACACTGGTAGAATTTGAAGAGAGATCCCACTAAATTGAGTTCATGTTCAACATAATCAAAATTGTAAAATCATTTCATTTTGTAGGAGGCAATAGAAAAATATTCATTTTAAAAATTAAGAGAAAACAAAAATCCCATGAAAGCCAGATTCATGCTAGATGAGCAAATGAAAACTCACAAAGAAGTATCTCCTCGTATTGCTAACTCAAGGATCGTCACCTCTTACTTCCAAGATCTTAATCATTCCAATCAGAAAAGACATCAATACTCCAATATTATCCTTTTAAGATAATTTAAGATTCTAGCAACACCGCTTACTTCCAACCTCTTAGTGATTTCAATCAAGAAAGTAATTCTAGATTATTGAAGAAATGTATAGATTCTAGAGGATAAGATAAGATACTTTCTACACAATTTCATGAACACCTCCCAAGTATAGAATTTCCTAAAACAAGAAATAATTTCAAACTACTCTGTGCAAATGCCTTCATTATAGAAACAATTCCATCTCCAAATAATGTACAAATACCATATTAAAATTCAAGGTCCTTCAACTAAAAAATCCTCTAATCAAAAGCCCATGGCAATATTTGTCCATCTTGGGGAATCATTTAAATATGTAGGTTTAGTGTTGGAGGAGTTTCCTCTACTCTATTTTTAGTGTTTCCCAATTTCACTCATCTTCACACCCCAATTTTTTGTGACTTGACCACCCCTGACATCCCACCCTGTAATACCCTATACTCGACCTCTTGAACTTGATATTTTTTGTATTGTAATTATTCTTTTCATTTCTTATGTGTTTCTCAATACCATGAGGTAGTTTCCATGGTGATTATGAACATTAATAAACATGATCATTTTAACATTAATGAAAGGTCCAAGGTTGACTAGTTGGGAGTACAATGATGGGGCTATGAATCCACTAGAGGGTAAAGGTAAGGAAATATAATTGGGGGGGGTGATCCAAACTATTTTGAGAACGAGATGAAGACATAAATATAACCCAGATATAACACTGAAATACACAAAAATATAGAAGAGAACGCATAAATACAGTGAAACCCAACTTCTATTACAAAATAAGATAGAAGAACATTGTAGCCTATCTCTGAAAGAAAATAGATGTTGGCTATGCTTCATTCGCAACAAGCTTTACATCACACTCCATTGCATGCTTAAAGGGTCTCCTTCACCTCAATTATATATGAGAGAGTGAGAGGAGAAAAATTACCATGATGCATGTGGGATAAATTTGACTAAGTTTATAAAATGCCATAGGCATGTAAAACACTAGGGCTTCCCGAGTGGTCACCCATCCCAGTACTACTCTAGCCTAAGCAAGCTTAACTACAAAATTCTAATGGGATCTGATGCATTAACTCTACGTTGTAGGAATGTAAATAATACCACTAGGAAATCATTACATGATGTATGTAATTAAAAAATGAAGATGACATTACATTCCATTCCCCATCAAAATGGTGAATATCATGGTTTATCAAAACCACAGGCTCAAAATGGTGATTTAGTGGAAAAGGTGGATGGCCACCGAGATCCATCTGGATCATTGGGATGACCTAAGTCTTCTGATGATAACTTACCTTTTCCATACACCTCATTCTTTTAATTTTCATATGTCCATTTATCTTAATTTTTTTCCAAATTGGGCTAAGATCCTAGTTTAGTAAAAAGGTGAATTTTGAATATGAGAACTTGGTAATCCAATGCCAGAGTGCCTAACTCTTATTTTGTAGTAACTATGTCCTATACCCAAGCCATGAGTCATGACCTCCTATTTTGTATTAACCATTTCCTATCAATAAGGAATCAAGAAAGGATTCGAGGGAAGACTCCTCCCTCTCACCCATTGTTGGAGCAGGAGATTTTGGGGTTCATCATAGTAAACGAGGCATAAGGGACCAAGGAAGTAGCATGCAGAAGAAAATAAGGAAAAGAAATGTGATGGAATTGTGGATTAGCACACAAAGACAATTAGAATGTGGACAAGTTGAGTCCACTTAGAATTAGGGTTTTGAGTCATGATGTAAGGGTTTTTACCCATTTTGTAATATAAATAGAGGATGTATGAGGTAGCTAGAGGATTCAAGTATAAGAGATATGGTATCTTTAGTTTTGGTATCTGAGGGTCAGGTCACAAGCTGTGGATCTTGGTGTGATGTTGGTCAGCCTCACCATTATTAAACCTATGTTGTAGTGAACACAATGTCATATTTTGATGAAGAATAATAAATAAACATAATATATTTGTGCAAGTTTCCAAGGGGGGTGAACCATGGTAAAATCAGGTGTTATGATGTGTTTGAATGATGGTTTTGTTGTTTATGCAATTATGAATGAATGATGAATGGCTAGAATAGTATTTTTTAGCGCACAATACTAATAATGCATAATGAAATAATTGTTAGACTCGGATGAATGGTATAACAAAGTACATGATATGATGCATATGAAAGTAGAAGTAGAATTAAAATGAACATCCCCAATCCCTTCCATGACTGCAGACATCTGCGTACTACAGTCACCCATAAGCCATCTCGAGTGAGATTGCATTGTGCACTCTATGCGTAGTGTAGCCTTCTGGTTTACCAAAATGGTCGATGGTTTATAGGGTTTTGTTGGAGAACTAACGTAGAACCTGGTTCAATCCATACATCCAACAAATGGTTTTGTTGTTGGTACAAAAGACGATGAGTATTCCATACAAGCTAAATAGCACGTCGGAGATGAAAAATCTACGAGTAGAATTGAAGATAATCCAAGGGGAAAGACAGACAAGAAAGGCGCAGTTGGAGCCCAAGTAGGAACAAGCCGAGAAGATGATATCAGAGCTAGAAATAGAGAAAGGGAGCTAGAACAGGCACACCTAGAGAGTATAAAAGTGCTAAGGAACACATAACAATGTAGGTGGTGGAGATCCTGATTGAGAAAAGTGTGTAGGTGAAGACACAAGTAGATGCACTCACAAATAAGTTCCAGGCATTGGAGAAATCAGTGAAGGAGGAACACATGACCTGAGTGGCTTGGGATGAGCCATAGGTTAGTGTTGGGGGCCTGTTGGAGCAGGCAATTTTGGGGTTCAGCGTAGTAAAATAAAGAGAAGGGACCAAGGAAGCAACGCACGACAGAAACTAAGGAAAAATAACGTGACAAAATTGTGGATTAGCGCGCAAAGGTAGTTAGAATGTGAACAAGTTGAGCCCACTTAGAATTAGGGTTTTGATTCATGATGTAAGGGTTTTTACCCATTTTGTAATATAAATAGAGGATGTATGAGGTAGCTAGAGTATTTAGGTATAATAGATATCTTATCTTGAGTTTTGACGAGTTTAAGTTCAATTTTGAATAAGTTTTGGGTCACAGTACTAGTTCTGAGAGTTGTGGATCTTAGATGGAGTCAATTGTGAAAGGTATGGATTGTATCTGAGGGTTGGGTCGCAAGCTGTGGATCTTGGTGCAATGTTGGTCAACCTCACCATTATTAAACCTATGACGTAGTGCGTGCAATGCTATATTTAGATGAAGAATAATAAATAAGAAGAAGATCTTTGTGGACGTAGCCCAGTGGGGTGAACCACCATAGAATCAGGTGTTGTGATGTGTTTGAATGATGGGTTTTTTGTTTCTGCAATTATGAACGAATGGTGAATGGCTAGAATAGTATTTTTTAGTGGGCATTATTGATAATGCAGAAAGAAATAACTGTTAGAATTAGATGAATGGTATAAATAAGTACATGATATGATGCATACGAAAGTAGAAGTATAAGAAGTAAAATGAATATCCCCAATCTCTTCCATGATTTCAGACATTTGTGTCCTGCAGTCACCCATAAGCCATCTTGAGTGAGACTACACTATGCACTCTGTGAGCGGTGTAGCCTTTTGGTTTACCAGAAGGGGCAATGGTTTCTAGGGTTTTGTTGGAGAATTAAAGTAGAACCTAGGTTATCCCATACACCCAACACCCATTCACTCAATTCATTCATGAAAATTTAAATTGAGAGAGAAAAGCTTGGGAAGAAGAGGGGTTTTGAGGAAAAAGAAAGGTTTTGAGAAATAAAAAATCATCTCACCTAATATATGATCCATGGAGAGATGAAATAAACTTTGTTGGGTGAGATTAGACACAATTAGAGATTAATTAGATAAAATTTCAAACCCTTGAAGGTTGTTGGCCTATTAAGCTCTCCAAAGAGCCTTAAAATCTCTATCCAATAATCTTCCCAACATTGAAAATGAAATTTGAAATTAGGTAGTGACTTGGGATTATCTTGGCCATATTAAAGAGAATAAAGAGGAAGGGAAGACCCAAGGGATTGAAGAGGAGAGAAAGGGTGACCTCTTGTGTTTTATGGAGCAAGGGAACGAGTGTTAAGTGTTGTGATAACTGAGAGATGGCATAAAAATCTAATTGTGACTTGCTAGGTTGGTATCTTGGATTATTTTATTTAAGAGAAGAGTGGTTTGGAAAACCTCAGTAATATTATTTTCCTCAGTGGTCTCATAGCCCAAGATAGGGTTGGCATTCTATAATAAAATAGCCAATGGTAAGGAGGAAATCATTTGCCATAGTCATTCCCCCATAGTGAATTTCCTTGGAGCTTCATGTTTGCAAAGATAAATGCAATATCTAATTTTTGTTTATGAATTTAATATTGTATAATGATGAGTGCAATGAATTTATTTTCATGATATTTTGAATGAATATTTCATGCAGATGATGTTAACTAATTTTGTGGAAAACATATTGGCCTTTCTTTCTTGAAATGAAAATGTGAAAAAATGATTATGTAAAATAATGGTTTCCTACCTTTTTAATAGTTATTTTCCCATGGCACTTTCTAACGAATTGTTAACCAATTTGATTTTGAAAAGAATGGAAATCTAGAACAAATTTCTTATAGGTGTACTTATTCCTTCTAGTTTTTTTTTAGTTTTAGCAACACACTTCTTTGAATGATTGAAATGGCATATCTCATAAACCTCACCTTGATGAGCCCCAATCAAATCAATGATTTAAAGTTAAATAACTCCTAACTTTAAAATGATATAATATTTGAGTTTTGGGCAATTCAAGAATGTATAGACAATCTTTTAGATATTTAATTTTTTTCACAAATTATGATTGAATGATACACTTCTTTGAATGATTGAAATGGCATATCTCATAAACCTCACCTTGATGAGCCCCAATCAAATCAATGATTCAAAGTTAAATAACTCCTAACTTTAAAATGATATAATATTTGAGTTTTGGGCAATTCAAGAATGTATAGACAATCTTTTAGATATTTAATTTTTTTCACAAATTATGATTGAATGTTTTAGTTTGTATATAATATTTATAAAAATGTGGAAATGTTAAAAAAATATATATATTAAATACTCAGTTTGTAGTTATCCATTAGGGTTATCTTATTCATTTGAAAAGGTATATGAAAATTCTCATGTGAATATGTATTGTAATGGGGAACATATTGGAAAATAAATTCAAAAGTCATAGATCATGTATTTTTATATGTGTATTATATAGCAGTGAACCTAATAATTAAAAACATGTATTTCATCCTAAAAGATCAAACTGATGAAGTCTCATACACCAATTTGGTGTCTAACTTGACCATGACCTATATCAAAATGATGTCCATTTGATGTATCCCAACAGTGATATGAGAGCTTCTATAATTCTGAGGACCTGAATTAAGATACCGTAAGTGCACATCATTTAAAAACATCTCTATATCATTTATTCCCTTGGGCGTTTTCAATCCTCTTACAAAAACTTCCCTATGCTTGCAAGTTTGTCTTCGCGTCTTCATATCTGCGCAGGTGTTAGGGTTTCCTGATCTCCATTAAGGGAAGAGGGAACAATGCAACGAAAGTCTTAAGAGAAGTAGCCAAATATTATGATCTCTATGCATTTTATTGTCAATAAATATCAAAACTAGAAAGATCTTGCAAAAAATTTCACGAAATCGACATTTACGAGCAGCTTCCATGACTATGAACATGTCATTTCAAGCCTTTTAACCTTGACCTTTCTTTTCACTGTAGAAGTAAGATGAGCAGAAGAAAAATTTTCAGTAGCAGATGAGCAGAAGAAAACTTTTTAGTAGCAGATGAGCAGAGGAAAGCTTGACTGGTTGAATCACTCGTTGGTCACTGCTCTAGTGAAAATTCTCTAAACTTGCTATTCAATTTGATAGCATGTGCCATGGAAACGATTTTTAAGTTTTTATGGTTCAAATGTAGCCAAGTGTGTTTTTCTCCAGGAAATTTGATACCCATTGAGTTTTTTGAATTTCTGGTTGCTATAAGGACCCTCTATTTATAGATCTCTATCTTGTATTCATTCATAACTATGAATTCTTTGTAGTCCATATTTTTAAGGGCCTTATATGTTTGCAACTTCAAGCGAATTTGTACTCGGCCACATGCTTAATTCTTGTAAAGAGTTCCCAACAAAACTTTTGAACATGGAAAATAATCTATGTTGCATTATGGGATGGATTCGAACACTATGATGACAAGGTCGTTATGTATCATCTTCCACACACAATTCCAACATTCAAACAAGACTTTCCTGCTCAATAATGAAGATCATAGATATCGACACACTCATAGCATGGATGACACATTCATTTTTGAAGATCAATTAAGTTCTAGAATTAACAAGAATTGTAACTTGTAAATAGTATTTTTGTAAGTTTACCTGTACTTTTTAAAAATCAAGTTGAATTACACTATAAATGGGTGCATTTTCAGTAGAAGTTGACACCCTTCATTTGTTGATTTTGAATTGTTGAGTATAGTTGTTAAATGGTGGAGTTGCAAGAAACCCTTTTAAGTCTAAGTCAAACTTTAAATGACTTGAATTGGAGAATTATTAGAGTCATTGGATACTCTAATACTCTTTATTGTCAACAATATGGTCAAAATTGACAAAGAAACTCTCACTAATATTCTAACATGCTTTACAAGATTCGCAGGAAAACATCAAATTTCTCCATCTTGAATCACAACTCCAACAAGATGAAATGCAAAAAAAGAATCAACATTATGAACTAGTCCTTGTTCAAAACAATTCTCTTTTTGAATTTGAGAATGATTCCTATCAACAACTAGAACGTGATCAAATCTGTGACGCCACTTCAAAAGAATATTCAAATGAATATGAAGTTTGTCATAAGTAAATTATGATTGCACTTTCCAAACCCATCATCAAACCTTGGGAATAAGTCATAAACAACAAGCATAGAACATGTCTTGGATACAAAATGTAAGTGATCTTTCACATTCTAGATTATTTCAAACCAATCTAGTTCCAGAGTGTTGGATTCCTTCAAGAAAATTCATCTTCACCTGCTCTAGTTCAAGATTGGATTCTTAAATGTCAACATTGTCATCAATTTGACCACATGGAGGATCGATGTTTTGATCTTCATCCTCGTGAGCATTGTTGAAAGAATAATCATCCTTTAGACATACATTTCAAATGTAAGAAACCTACAAGAGTAAAGAATCACTATGGGTGGATCACTTCTTGGCAATGGTCATCAACAACCAAGAAGATATATTGGTCATACCGAAGAATTGATTTACGATTATTGACACATATTGCAATGGAAATATTTTCATCTTGTCACCATGTATCTAACAGGGGGGATAATATTGGTGATTGATAGTTAGACTTCAAGTTTTGAAGTTCTATCAATCGAACAAGAACAAGAGAGACAAATTCATAGTCATATTCTATCAACATGATTTGGTTTGTGGTTTTCCTAAAAATTCCATTTAGTAGAAGACTTACAAATTATGCTAGACAACAGTTTGTGGCCATCTTTAAATCACCATTTGAAATCACTTCCAATTAGCAGAAGACACCAGCTTCTATATAAATTAGGAAATGTTCCAAGAACCACTGATCCTTAGAGCCAAGTTCCAAAGTTTGTGGTCTTCCTTAAACCACCATTTTGTGGTCTTCCAAAGTCGACGGTCTCCCTTAAACCACCATTTAGTACAAGACATCAACTTTTTCTAGCCTTTTGGTTTGTGGTCTTCCTTAAACCACCATTTAGTAAAAGGCATCAACTTCTGCTAGCCATTTGGTTTTTGGCCATCCCAAAACCACCAGATTCAAAAAACACTTTCAACCATTGACACTTGTCCACTTCCAGATTTCATCTCTCTGCTTGGACTCACATGTGACACCCCTTCATATTAAGGGGGGAATGTTGGAAACCTAATCCGTTAGGGTTATATTATTCACTTGAAAAAGTATATGAAAAGTTACAAGTAAATAAGAACTATCATTGGGAGTCCAAGAGACCTCTTGGAAGATGAATCCAAAGTTCATAGATCATGCATTTATATGTGTATCATATTAATAAAACATATATCATGTTGATCTCCATCTTGGTGTGTCCCAACATTAGGGTTGAGATGAAGGTTTAAATAAGTTTAAATCGCAAGGGAAGTTTAATAACACCTATTGAATGATTTGATGATTCCAAACTATGATTTTTAATAAGATCTAACTCTCTTTTATTTATGTTTTAGCCTCCCTAAAGAAGGCTTACTCAAATCCCCCATACTTAAGAAGATCTTGCTTATTGTGCATAAAAGAGAGTTTGGAATAGTTCACGAATGTTATAAAGAGTTTATAGGATATGTTTGCCTCTATTTAGGATTGATTTGTATCATGTTTTTATCTTTAAAATGACTCCTTAAAGGAGAAAGGACTCAATTCCTCGTACTCCCCTAAACACATGAGAATTCATTGCATAGTTTATGGTGTGATGGATGGATTCAAGGTTTTCTTTGAAGTATTTATTGCTTCTATATGATAAAATGTACCATGTTTTTTATTTAAGGATATTGGCATGTCCCTTTGGGGTTTTGAAATCCCTCTAAGTATCCACGCATATGAAAACAATGAGGCAAGATGCTTGTATGTTAAATAATCATTCCAAATGATCTTACTAATGAGCCTTGAATCACTCGTTATTGAAGGTATAATGCTTTTATGGATGGTATTATGATCCTTAAAACCTTAAAACACTAGAGCTATCCTCTTTAAGATAAATCAAGCCCTACATGTGGGATATGTTATGTGGCTACCAAATTGAAATAACGAAAGTGAGAATGTGGCTTAAATGTTCATGTTATGGTGAATGGAATGGACTGTGTCAATTATACTTAGATGACATAATCCTGAAAATGTGTTAGGAGGTACAATATCATTCCTTGGATTTTACTTGCATGAAAAAACTTGAATCTATGTTGCATTGTAAAGGAAAATTTGTCTAGGCTTATAATCAAAACATTCCAAGCTTGTATTTAGCTGTCTAGAGAAATACTTGTCTAGAATTCTCCTTCAGAAAATGAAATCTTGAATTATGTTGGTTAGTATAATGTCAAATGGTGTCATTGCATACATGAATTGAAAGGATTATTGTTGATATGGTATAACAATGTGGAAAATTGATTACCAGAATGTTTCCATAAATTCATATTTAGACTAGAACCCCTATCTTTTGTTGTGGATAAGAAGGTACATTACACACCCCCTTCTCTTCTCCCCACCCCCCAAAAAACAAAAAAAAAACAATGGTAAGTTGAACCCCCCTCCCCCAACCAAAAAATGTATACCTCTAGTTTAATATTAATCCCCCTCGCCCCCTTAATACCATCCAATATATTGAATTACATTTTATCTATTTTTGATACCCCTAGTATGAACCCAAGTGATATAATATTGTTTTACTAGTGTAATCCCCTATACAATTACAAGTTGGTGGATGATAACCTTTTTCAAGGTTTGATATAACATTATTTTCAAAGCTTTAGCCCTGTAGATTTATATTCTCTTTCCACTTGAATTATTAGGCTAGAGAAAGCATGTTTTACTAAAGGCCACTTTATATTGAATAATGTTGTTTCCATATGGAAAGGTATGCAATGGGATAGGCACTCAATATTGCAATCCCTTTCCATTAATCCTTACTTTGGGAAAGCTTATGATCATGTGGAATTATCTTTCATTTTGGAAATTTTGAGTTCTGAGTTTTGGTTATTTTTTCCTTCATGCAATAGAGACTTGTTTTCATATGCACCTTCTTATATTTTTATAAATCAAGTAAAATTAGAGACAATTGGATTATTCAAGTCAACTAGATATGGATGCCCTCCAGCACCAACATTGTACATTATGGAAATTAAGGCCCTAAGCTATATATGTTTCACCATAGAACTTCACAAGGGCCTATTAAGGGCATCTCCCTCATGGAGCCTAATGTTGTCTAACTTATTAAATTCCATTTCATAGATGAATCCTTCTTGAATGATTAGGAATTTCATAGGATATTGTGTATGTACCCCAATGGAATACATTCATATTTTTTATATGGCCTTGTGCTCTAAGTTACATATACTTAAAATGCAATTTTGTTGAATTTTCTAGGATGGCCTCTCTATTTTTCTCTTCGATATGGGATGAAATTGGCTATAACTTGGCGGAGTTTTTAAGTTCTTTCTATCCTCTTCTCTTTTCAGGATTCCTTCTAGGATCCATGGAAGGTCCATTTACAACAAATTGCCAAAAAATTCGATAAATGGATTTTCAAGCCTAAGTCGATGGAAACTAGGGTTTTAGGTTTTCTCCAACATCTTATTTTCCACTCATGTTTATTACTAGTCTTACTAGGTCCCATCCACCATAACATTTCAAAGGATGGATAAAAACCTTAAATATTTTCTTTACGATTACATGGAGGGGAAGAAAAATTTTCATTGTGTTAACATAAATTTGTGTTACAGTCCCAAGGACTGAGTTAAGGGTATGATTGGCTCCTTTATATAGGTACAAACCTTATGCATGAAGTGGGTCATACATATAGTGGAGAGAAAGGAAAGTTGGAAACTCTTGTATAAAAATTATATCTCTAGGGGGACTTTGTTATGTAAATGGGGTTAAGAGAATGTTAACCTTTAAAAAATCATGTTAATTCCTTCCAAGGTCAAAATCTAGGGAGAATTTACAGCATGGAATATTTGGAAATCCTAGGAATCCATTAAGAATTAGATTGCCTGCAAAACAAACTCCCTATGAACTAGTATGCCCTTTAATGAGTAATGTATATGGTAGTTTCCCCTTGTGCAATTTAATGATAAATGATTGAAATTGATTGCTTGGGTTTTGGACAATCTAATATTTTCAAGAAAGGCATTGTTAAGGATGGGGATCTCTTTGATGTCAAGATTCATGAATGGAAGAATCAATGAAATTTGAAAACATAGTTGTGGCTCAATACCACTCACAAGATCATTATTGAGAAGGTTAAAGAGATCATTATTGAGAAGGTTAAAGAGCTCATTATAGATTATTTACTTCTTAATCTTGGCTTTCCTTCCCTAGCTACATGGTGGAGATATTTAAGGTGGAATTATACAAAGGGATTAAAGAAATATAGGCCAATTTATGGGTCTTAGTGGTTGAGTTCCCAATTGATGTCAAGTGTTCGATTAAACAAAGTTTAGAGGCTTCCTTCTAAGAAGACCACTAGGTTATTTTAGTTTCAATATGCATGGAAATCATGAGTTGAAGAAAAAAAAAAAATCTTGGTCCTTGATTTTGGCCAACCTTCCCCTCACAACTGATGTAATCAAGAGTTACCCAACCTAAGTTCCATTTTTTTCATAAAGATGAAATAATAAAACCCATGCTTTGGTTATGTCCCTTTTCAAAGATACTTTTGGAATAGACTCTTTCCCCTATGGTCACAATATTTTATGGGTATTTGAGGTTCATAAAACATGGCAACTTGTTAGAATTGGGTCACCAAGAAGGAATTCCACCTTCCTTCGCCAACCAGTAGGAGAAAATTGGCATATTGTCAGTAATTACTATTGTAATCTTCCCTCTCCAATCCAGTTGAGCAGGGTGTTTCCTATTAAATAATTAGCATGCTATTTCATTAGGCAATTAAGTAATAAAATGTGAAACAATGATTTTAATTCAGAAATAAACGCAACAAGTCTATTGATGTTGTTGTAAAAAAAAATCACCCAGTTTGATAAAAAGGGTGTCTTCTTGCTGAAATACAATCAATGGTCATTTACTTCTTGCTTCCAATGATTTTTCTCTTTCATTCTCTGTGTATTTTTGTGCAACATTTTATTCTTATGTTCCAGTCTAACATGTTTCTTCATTTTCAATTTTGCATATAGAATTGCGGATCAATTGGTATCAGAGCCTAGATCCAATCCAACTTTTTCTCAGCCATGGAAATTTAGAAGAGAGGCCATCCAACAATTTTTTTTAGACACATACATCCTTCTCAGAACTTCCAGTACGCCCTCCTCAAGGATTCTAACATGTTCATCTTTCACCATTCTCCACACGCCCTCTTGAGGGTACTAGGTGCCTTCTCAGTGAGCTTAGGAGTTCAATGATTCTCAACACAACATACAGTGATATATTGACATCCGTGGTGAATAAAAATGTTGTCGTCATGAAGAGAGACATATATACAAGATTTTTCATCCACTGCCACAACTCCAATTCATGATTTAACGATGGCACTCCAGGAGATACTCTGTTTGCAACAACTTAGAGCTATAACACCCATGTAACTCGATACACGCTTGCAATTACCAAAGTTTTCGAGCCAAATGAATGGTGAGAATGTCAACTCTTGGCTTCACATTCTTTCCACATACCTTCATACATTTCCTGAGATGAAAGAATACATGAAGCTTCAGATCGTCAGTTTGCAACTCAAGGGAATTACACAGACATGGTGGGACACTCAGCTGGAGAATTATTCCTAGGTCATGGATAGAGGTGACCTGGTCGAGACATAGACACCACAAATTACGATGTGGGATGGATTCTTCCAGGCTGTCAGTGAATAATTATACCCACTGGTCTATTGCCAAAACCTCCTCGCCATATGGTTGCAACTCCGACAACTTGTCAATCAGTCTGTCCAAGGATACATCGACAAATTTTACAAATTGCGCATCCAGCTGCACATCCATGACCTAGAAGAGGTATTAGTTATCAAATTCAATTCTATTTCATTAATGCATCTCCATCATGAAGTTGATTTGTTTGAGATTTTTTCCTTGGAAAAGAACTTTCTTCGAGCCTTGGTCGTCGAGCATAAAGTGGCACCTCAAATCTTCTCACCCCAACCTGGATATGACCCTTCCACTACTGACCCTTCTCAGGTTACCCCTATCGCCACCCCCACACTTCGAACAATGCCCTGGTGTACCTTCCACAAGACCAACTTGCATGCTTCTACCGATTGTTGGGAACTTCAGAACCTTCGCCCCAAAACAAATATTTTTGCAAAGGTCGGTCAGTCTAATTCCCATGACCCTCCTGAAGTCATTTCTCTCGAAATTCCTACAGAACTTGACCCATCTCTAATTCTGATGATTACCAATGAACATGACACCTCTTTTGTGCCCCTATTTACCCACAATTTTCAAATTAGTTATGAATTGGCTACTCTCATCCTAGAGAACAGAAGCCAAAAGAACCTCATCGCCCAGGACTTAGTCCAACACCTACAACTCCCAAATACTCCACAGCCCGAACCATATCAGCTCAGATGGGTACAAAAGGAAGGCCCTGTTATAAAATAATAGGTGTGCTTGTTTAAACATAGACAATATAGCAATATTGTCACCCAACCATAGGTCGAAGCCACCCCCAAGCACCTTAACCTTTACAAAGAATAATTTCGGAAGAAAAACCTAGGCCCAATAGCCAATCAAGGTAGCATACCTCTCTCTAGGGCTAGCACACCAAGCAATAATAACCAAAGGCCAAGCAGAAATTCCAAACCATAACTAAGAGAAATTTCAAGCCAAAACCAAATTTTTCCAGTTGCAGCAGTTGCAATTGTAGCTCCTCTCCAAACTTGCGCACCACTGACCTTATGTAGTTGTGAGAGGTGAGGTGACAAATGAGCTCTGGCACCCTCTTATTTATAGTCTTCCAAGTGACCTAACTGGGCCAACTTCTACTTATGGAGGCTAATAACTTAATAGTAAATATTCTCTTGAGACGACTTGCCTCCTGGGGTTATTATCCAACGTTTTAGGGTTTCTCTTGCTTCCCAAAATATTCTATTCTTGTCAGGGTTACATGTGGAGGTTAATACCTCACGCAACTACCATAATATCAAAAATCCCTTCTAGCTATGGAGGTATTGAAGGAAATGGTCTTGAGCACAACCATACCATTCAACCGGTAGAATCATCATATCCATACATGCTATCTCATGATTAGATCACAAGCACCATCATCATTATCAGTATCAGTTGATAGCATCAACTGCATCATCTCTCGAAGCCATACTCCATCTAAGTAATCAGGCATGATGTTGAATAAGTCACTCACCCCATAGAGTGATACAAGAACTATTCTTCTAATCCAAACATATGTCCTAGAAGAATAATTGTTCCAACAAATGCTGGAATCCATGCCATGGGCTACACAGACTATTCTTGTACATCCTATAAGAATAATTATCCTGGACCATTTTCTGCCTAGAGAATATCTATCCACCAATAGTCTAACTATCCATCTGGATGGCAATAATTTCCAACACTATTGATAGTCTTCATGGAAATTGGAACAATGCCATGCAATAGAACACAAATGTGTCTATCCATAGTAGTACACAACTACTATCCAGTGGTACACAACCACACCAAGTAGCACACAACTACTTAATCAGTGACACATAGTCACAACCAGTGGAACACATCCACCACAATATTATACATCTATTGTCTAGAGACATACAATCTCCAAAGAAATCATATCATCCGATATCAACTTGCATAGAAACAATATCATGAGATAAACTGAGTCATCTTGACCATTCTTCCACTCACATCTATGAGATATGGAAGAACATCTATTCTCAGAAAGTAAAACAACATCCATGGGCTATCTGGACTATTCTTCTTAAGCACAAAAGAATAATTGTCCCTGATTTCTAAGTCTAGATCATTCACCTAACTGGGCCATTCCTCCAACACTAGTCATATTGCAACTTCTAGAGAATGAGTCTACCCTAGGGAATTCCTGTCCATGATTGTTGAACCTAGACCATTCCTCCGGCACTAAACATAGTGAAACCTGGAGAGAATGAGTCTTCCCTAGGGAATGATTGTCCAGACCATTTCCTAAGGAAATTATTGTCCTGCACCAACCTCCAAAACAGACCATTCTTAGAAACTGCGCACAACTGTGAACTTCGAAAGAATGACTACCCGACGGGGAGGACCATTCTACTTGACCACTATTGAGAGTGACTGCCAAGAAGAATGAATATCCTAGACCATTCCCCCACACTGATCACAAGCGGAATTTCTTTCTATGGTACATCAACAATCTATTAGACCATTTTCATTACGAAAATGACTGTCCGATCTGGACCATTTTCCGAACTAGAAAATTCCTGTCCGTAAAAAATCTCAAACCACTTTTTGAACTGGAAAGGAACTGCTCATCCTAGACCATTTTTTGAACTGAAAAATGATTGTCCATCAATCAATAACACATTAGTGCTCCCTCCCAACCTGGGAGTAATCTATTCCTTTTTCAATAAGGAAGTCGCATCCACGAGCCCTGACCTGTTTCTTAAGTACATAATTTTTTTCATCTTGGATAGAGGCTTTACCAAAATATATGCTATCTACTCTTTTGTGGAGATATATTGGAGAGCCACTTCTCTTTTCTAGACTTCATCATGGAGAATGTAATGCTTGATCTCAATGTACTTCGGTCTATCATGGAACACTAGTTTTCTCTGAAGGCTTCATATAGCTCTGATCATTACAATATATCATGGTTGAATTCAACACTTATGTTTCATGGTATCTCATGACATCGTGGAAAAGCTCAAAATGAAACATATCCAAGTAACACTTATTTTTTCATCATGAGAGTTTGCCATGGATTATCAATCCATCATCCTAGAATTCTGAGTAACTATTCTGATACACTATCTCTGTCATAGAAAGTTTTTCACCATACTTTTGTTTTATATGAGATACTATGCATCAAGTTTTTTGAATCCGTACAAGGTCTTCTTATATTTTCATATATGGGTCTCTTTCTGGTATACTTCAAGACCTTGAGATTGCTTTACATAAGCTTCTTCCTCAAATGCTCTATGGGAGAACGTTCTTTTACAACCAACTGATGTAAACTTCAATCCATGGACACTAAAAGAGATATAATAGCTCAGATAGAGGTATATTTGGTTTACATGAACAAGTTGTTATCATAGTCTTCTCCTCCTTCTGGAAGAACCTCTAGTTATGAATCTCGCAATGCTTCCATTCATAACCCTTTTTCACAATTTCTTACATATAATGTTCTTCATCATAACTTCCATTTATTCTACTTGATTGCTTCTAGTGGGTTCAAACCAAGCTGGTAGTCTTGTGATTCTTGGTATAATAACTGGTTTTTCTGGCTTTTCTTTCTCTCTGGTAATCTTCATGTTCTTCCTCATGTTTCTTTTTAGCTCTTGGGTCCATGGAGTTTTCTATAGATTCCATGCCCTGAAGATTCCAAATTTTTCCTTTCATCATAGGATCATGGATGTAGATAGACAACCAAGGATACTTTAAGGCTTCTTTTCGAAGAAGATTTCTTCTAAAGTCACACTGAACACGTGCTTCTTTTCATGGTTTCTACTTTCAATGGGAACATGGATATATACTTCATAATCCTCAATGGATCATAGTATTTAGGATTAGCTCCCTCCTAATCCTTGCTTCATATATGAATACATACTCTTCTTTTGGAATTCTAGAATCAACTCCCTCCATCTAAGAGATTCCACGCTTATGTTTGCATCCTTATTGCCTTTTGCAAACTGTCACATCTATTTTTCCAATTTCCTCTTGATTGCTGACTTCTTTCTATTTTGACTTCTTCTCAGTCTCTTCAGGTTTGATTTTGATTTCGTCTTATTCGACAGTTGTTACTTATATAATATCTTCCATAGGAATTATTGCCAAATATTGTCAACATACTTCATCTTTTTCATGTGTATTACTTGACTTGTAGTCATCGTAATAATAATCCTTATCCTTTTATTCTTCCATAGGTATTTGTTTGCTTGAACATATTTTCTTCTAAGAAATAGGTATGCATGATATGTATAGGAACTATGTAAACATGATATATACAAGAGCTTTGAATAATATTGTTACCTTGACTTAGAAGAAGAAGTTTGTTTTATCCTGCTTGACTTTCTTTGAGGGTTCCTTTTCTTTGAGAACTGTTGCTTCATCTTTTTCCTTCCTTTTCCTTAACTCAGGACAGTGGTTCCTGTAGTGACCATATTTTCGATAGTTGAAACATTTTATCTTTGACATATCCTTTTCTTGATTTGGTTTCTTCCTTGAGCCAAACTTCTTCTTATTCCTGAAGTTATTGAACCTTGTTGTGAAAACTTGATCATCATGTTTCTTTTGGGGTTTCTCTTTCGCATTAATCCTTGATTCTTCTTGTGCACAACAATTCCAAAGTTCTTCAAATGTGGGGTAATCCGTTCTTGTGTTCATGCTTGTGGAAAATTCATCCCATGTCTTGGGAAGACCATTGAGTACTATATTTAACAATTCCTTATCTGAAAAGATTTCTTGAATATCTTGTAGTTGATCTCTTAACTAAGAGATTCTCACAAGGTATGATGTTATGATGTCATCAGCATTAATTTTCATGTCAAAGAGCTCATTCTTCAGACTCATTACTTGTCGGATGTTTCTGATTGATAAGCAGTTAGTTAGGGCATCATACATCTTCTTAGTTGATTCAAGATGAGAGATGTAGGGGATCAAGTGGTATTTTACAGAGTCCACTATGATACTCATGGAATTGATGCCATTGTCTTTGAAATTCTCCATAACTGCAACGTTCTGAGGTTCCTTCTCCTTTCCTTATTCAACCCATGGTTCCATGATCTTTCCGTTCACGATATCCAACACTTTATTCTTGGCAAGGATGAGATCAATCCTTTTCTTCCATGCTATGAAGTTAGAAGCCCCTTCTAACTTTTTTTCTGACTTCATAGAGTAAGTCATGATTTCTTTGACTTGGTCAACCTTTGACTTTGACTAAAAAATCAAACTTGATGTCTTAGATTGTTGAGAGTACCAGGGGGTGCGTTAGGTTAAGGCGCACTAGGGTATCCAAAAATTAGGTCAATCTCTTCACTTAAGGTGCTTCAACAAGAGGGTTAGGGTTTTGTTGTTGCAACAAAAACTTTGACTGCAACTACAACTATAAATGAGCAAATCCTCCCAATCTATCTTCCAATGGTTAGACCGTCCGAAGATAGTGTAGCCCCATAACCTGTTAGAAAATAATAGGTGTGCTTGTTTAACCATAGACAATATAGCAATATTGTCACCCAACCATAGGTTGAATCCACCCCCAAGCACCTTAACCTTGACAGAGAATAATTTTGGAAGAAAACCCTAGGCCTAATAGCCAATCAAGGTAGAGTATCTCTCTCCAGGGCTAGCGCACCAAGAAAGAATAACCAAAGGCCAAGTATAAATTCCAAACCATAACCACGAGAAAGTCCAAGCCAAAACCGAAATTTTTTCGATTGTTGCATCTACAGCTGCAACCCCTCTCCAAACTTGTGAACCATTGGCCTTATGCAGTTGTGAGAGGTGAGGTGAAAAATTATCTCTAGCACCCTCTTATTTATAGTCTTCCAAGTGACCTAACTGGGTCGACTTCTACTTATGAAGGCTAATCACTCAATAATAAATATTCTCTTGAGCTGACTTGCCTCCTAGGGTTATTATCCAATTTTTTAGGGTTTCTCTTTCTTCCCGGAATATTCTGTTTTTTTCAAGGTTACACGTGGAGGTTAATACCTCCTACAGCTACCATAATATCAATAGGCACATGCCTCATTGTCTCTCGGTGTTGTGCAGTGACCTTCACTATTGGCCCTTTCCGAGATATTATGGTGTGTGATATTTCTCCTTTATATTATGATGAACTATTACTTGGACTCCCCTACCAACAATCCCAAAACATTGTGTATCATGTCAAACTCCATAAATACCACCTACAACATGAGGGATGCACCTATGTACTAACCTCCTCTACTCCTCACTCCAGATAACCTTTGAATGGACAAGCGACCATTAAGAAAGTAACTTTGAAAAAATATGTTTCTTTGTGTTTGGTTCGCCCCATTAAACCAAACCATCTAACCAATCTAACACCTCAGGACATGGATCCCTCACTCCCAGAAGTTGTCAATGTCTTCCCCCAACCCATGAGACTACCCTCGTCTTTCTCTACTGAGCACACCATTGGTATCCTTCCAGAAGCCTATTTTCCCAATGTCCCTTCATACTGTCTCGCTCCCCAGAGGCTGATGTGATAGCACACCAACCTGACTAACTTCTAAATTCAGGACCTACTCCACCTTCATCTTTTCCTTGTGCCTCTCCAACATTTTTTATAGCAACGTAGGTTTATGCTCCAATAGTCTCCGCCATTAGGTTATGTAATCCAACACAAGTTCTAGCATATTATAACACTTTGCCTGGAAATTCCTCTTTTTCCAAACAAACTATTGAGAAAGATTCAGGCAAACAAAATTCTTACAAATGCAGTATAACAGGGCTAAATCATCTGTAGAGGAATTCCTTCTTAGTTGGAGTAGTTAATCAGACATGAGGTATTGGACACACACATTTTTATTCAAGGGATCTTGTATTTAAAGGAAGTGTTGAGGTAGATAATCAAGCTCTGGCTAATCAATGCCAAGTGGATGAATATATGTTCAAGATGCCCCTTACTATCGCTCTTTCAAGGTTTGCACATCAACAAAAGGAACACAACTCAACTCGACATTCTACCCACACATTCACTCAGTGCCATATTCAGGTAGACGTTGCATTACCAACTACACTAGAGCATGCAAAACAGAGGCCTCATAAAATTCACATGATATTTTGCTTTCACCCAAAAGATCATGTGTGGCTCTTGCAAGACAAGCACTGATTCAGAGGAAAACATCATGAGCTACGCCCACTCAAATATGATCCTGACACAGTTTGAGAAAGCATTGGAGAGAATGTAGTGCAAATCTCCTCATTTGTTGGTGGACGCAAGGACGTTTCTGGATCTAAACATGGAGGAATTGGGCCACCATGAAGGACGTCCACCTTCCTTGGCCAACCAGTAGGAGAGAATTGGCATATTGTCAGTGATTACTATTGTAATATCCCCTCGCCAATCCAGTTGAGCAGGTTGTTTCCTATTAAATAATTAGCATGTTAGTTTGTCGGGCAGTTAATTAATAAAAAATGAAACAACACTTTTCAACCAGAAATAAAAGCAACAAGTCTCTTACTATTGTTGTAAACAAAAATCACGCAATTTGATAAAAACGGTGTCTTCTTGCTAAAATACAATCAATTGTCATTTACTTACTTCTTACTTCCAGTAGTTTTTGTCTTTCATTGTCTGTGCATTTTTGTGCAAGATTTTATTCTTGTGTGTCAGTCTAATATGTTGTTGCATTTTCAATTTTGCATAAAAATTGTGGATCAAGAATAGAACTCTTATTTTTATATGAAAAATAGGATGAATATGTATTTAAAAATACTAATCTTTTCAAATAAATACCTAGTTTGATGGGGCTCTAATTTGTACTAACCTCCACCTACATATTCAAGTGTAAGTTGGTAAGGACTTTTTTTATAGTTTTGATATCCATATACATATAGTTTTTATCAATAATAGTTAAGAGAGACATTCTATTAAAAAAATGTGTTTCTAATTTTATTTCTTTATCTATGAATAAACTTTAATAAAAGCTAATTACGTCGAAAGGCATACACCTATTGACAATGGGTACAATTAATGATCTTTTAATCTTAAATTCTAATCTGATGGCTAAGCATTGAAGATGTTGGCATATTCTTAGTCATCCTCGAAAATCAATGCTTCAGATTTATTGTTCATAACTTCCTTGCATTTATGAAGGCATCCGTTAACATGTTTACTTTTTTACATTTACCTAATCACATTATAAATTTACTGTAAAAATACATAATTGCCACGTTCAAATGATTAAGGAGGATTAAAATATATGCAGGCCACGTATTTTGGTGTCACTCATTCATTTTTTATATCTGAAAGGTCGTTTGATGCCACGACCTACACAGACGTTTAATATTCACCTGTCATTATCCAGAACGCACTCAAATCATACCATACCTTCGGTGTGCATAGGGTAATTTCTGTCATGTTGTTTATGTGCGCTCTGTGTTGGAGTCGGCTCAGTCACGACTCTTGTTCTGAATGGAACCCTTTCGGCGTTCTCCAGCCGCCAGTCGATTGTGCTAGTTTAGATCTATTTAAACTATAGATCTATAATAAAGAGATTTTTTTATTAAATCTTTTTAAAATTATTATTTTATTATTTCTATTTTATAACACATATCACATATCTACTTAACTTACATAATAAACTTCTCCATATAATTAATATCATATAACTATAAAAATAAAAAATAAAAACACTTAAATAATTTAGTAAATTTATTTTAATAACTGTAATATATTAAAAGTTTTAAATTAAATTATAAAAAAATACCTTATAAAGAGATTTCACTACCAAACTTTTTAGCTTTTTAAGCTAAACAAAACTATGATGATCTTGGAAAGCTTCTATTAATGTTTTTGTAACATAGAGACAAAATTCTAAAAAATTGCAAGTAATCCCTTACTTTAGTAGACCTTAATCATCATCATCATCATTTTAAATTTTAGAGATTTTTTTGAAATTATTTATTTAACTAATCAACTAAATCATGTCAATTAGATTATGAATTTTCGACTAATCATTTTATTTTTTAAATAAATTATTCTTTAAAAAAACATTATATATATATATATATATATATATATATATATATGGAAGTTTCTTATCCCACAAACAAAAAAATCCCATAAACTAATTTATATGGAAGTTTCTTATCCCACAAACAAAAAAATCCCATAAACTAATTTAATGTCTAGCTTGATTCTAACCTTAAAAATAAATTATTATTAAAAATAAAATAAAAATCATTAAATTTTAATAAATAAACCAAAACATTTAAATAATATAAATTATAATTCTATATATTAAAAATAAAATAAAAATTATTAAAATAAAAAAACATTAACTCCTCGTCTCCTTTTAAAAATAACATTTTTTTATTAAGCCAGCACATTGCTATATACAAATTTGAATAGTTTTCTCATGCCATCAAGCACGATGTTTAACTTAAAATTTTAGTATTTGTTATATTAAAGTTTTTTATTTTTCAACCTTTCACCACCATTATATACAAATTTGCATAGTTTTCTCATGCCATCAAGCACGATGTTTAACTTAAAATTTTAGTATTTGTTATATTAAAGTTTTTTATTTTTCAACCTTTCACCGCCATTTTATTAGTATATTAAAATTTTAGTATTTTTTTTTTATATTAAAATTTGTATTTTTCAACCAAACCATTTTATCAGTATATTAAAAATTTAGTATTTTTTTTTATATTAAAGTTTGTATTTTTCAATCTTAAAAGGATTAAAACTATTTTATCAGTACATTAATCTTTAAATGTTACACAGTTTTTTCTAGCTATCAAAAACATATTACTCACAATATTTTTTTAATTTAAAGATCGGTATATATATTATAAATTTTTATATATTTATTTAACATTTAATATTTACTATTTGAGTGGGTTTAATAATTAAGAACATGTATTTTCTTATAAAAAATTATATGTTCAAATCCAAAAAAATGTAGAGTATGTATACTCAATTTTGATTATTATTAAGTAATGTGATCATTATTAAATAATGTGAAATATTAAAGATAAAATGAAATATATAAATTTTTATATTTTTATCATCGTAAGGATGAAAGGAGTGTTAACGATTGGTAAAAAAATAAAAAAGCTATTATACAGCTCTATATAATTATGGATGAAGAAGAGATGAAAAAGAAAGGAATCCACAAGCTGTGCCGGTTTGTTAGGGTTAATTATGGATGAAGAGAAGCGAATCCACAAGCTGGCCACTAATTTTCTCAACTGCGGGACATCCTTCATTCAATTGCAGTGACGTTCCTGGTTTTCACATGTAATTAAATCTGGATTTGGTGCGTTTTGCTGGAAATTCTGTTAATGACCTCAAATGATATGGTAATTGACCCTATTCTGTTGAGTTGCCTCTTGAGCTAATTGATAGATTTTGTTCAAAATTATCAATGAAAGGATTTTGGTTCGTTTTGTTCTGGATCTTGAAATGTTGCCGCTTAAGCTAATTAATTGATTTGTTCAAAATTATCAATGAAGGGATTTTGGTTCGTTTTGTGATTTGTTCAAAATTATCAATGAAGAGATTTTGGTTCGTTTTGTTCTGAATCTTGAAATTCAAATTAATTTGTGTTTCACGAAATAACGGTTTTCTTATTTTCAATTTCAAATGTTCATTCTATAAAGTGATATATGTTTACATTAATTTGTGTTTCACGAAATAACGGTTTTCTTATTTTCAATTTCAAATGTTCATTCTATAAAGTGATATATGTTTACATTTTCAAAAGTTTGAATTTAAAACTGTGCCTCCTGGTAAAAGAATACTCTGTTAAACGGTGCGTCTTGGTAGAAGAATA
>ML785922.1:193405-203439 GCA_009831015.1 Picea engelmannii | reverse complement strand
TCTATGCACTAATGTGTATGGACCCCAGATGCTAGAGAAAAAGAGAAGAATGCTTCTAGACCTAGAAGACCTAAAAACTCGCTCCAGCAACCTCCACTGGATCTTGGCAGGGGACTTCAACATCATCACATCACTTGCAGAAAAAAAAAGGAGGCACCAAGAGGTTGGATAGAGATGCAGAAGAATTCTTAATGTTTATAGACATAACGGAGATGGTGGACATCAGAACCAGTAATGGACACTTCACTTGGAACAATAAATGGATAAATCAACATCAAGTTGTGACACAACTAGACAAATTCTTAGTGTCAAAATCCATCATTATGAAGGGGTTAACCTTAGATTGCATCATCCTTCCCTGGGGGGGCTTTGATTACTGGCCAGTCCAACTAGAAGCAGAGTTCCCAACCACCCCGAAGAATAGACCTTTCAGATTTGAGAAATTATGGATTGAGCACCCCACCTTCAAGGAGAACATCAACCAGTGGTGGCGGGAGGAACAATCGGAGAAAGGTACATGAATGTTCAAACTCTATAAGAAACTAAAGTACATCAAATATAAGCTCAAGGAGTGGAACAAGGAAATTTTTGGCAACATAAACCAAGAGAATAAAAATATTGAAGACAAAATGAGAAGACTCCAAGAAGTTTGCATAGCAGAGGGATACATAGAGGACTGAAAAAAGGAAGAGATCCAAATGACCCAGGAATGGGAAGGAAGATTCCACCAAGAAGAAGTTCTATGGTGCCAAAAGTCTCGAATCAGATGGCTAAAGGAAGGAGAGAGAAAAAATTATTTTTTCCATAGAACAACCATTACCAGAAGAGCCCACAGCAAAATCCTGAAAATTAAGGATCAGGATGGGATCGAGCGAGAATCCCACAAGGAGATTGAAAATACCTTGGTAAGGCACTTCCATGGGATAGCCTAGGAACCCAACAAAGACCGAACGGAGGCCATCCATAGGATTACACAACACATCCCTCGTTTATTCACTGAGGAGAAAAATAATAACCTAAACAAACCCATAGCTAAGGAGGAAATTGATCAAGTGATCCAGGAGATGCCCAACGAGAAAGCCCTAAGTCCAAATGGTTTCACAGTGGAATTCTTAAAATCCTGTTTGGAAGTGGTCCAAGACGATGTTTATAGGGTGGTGGAGGACTCTAGATGGTCGACCTCCATTCTAAAATCTTTAAATGCCACAATGATTACCCTAATCCCTAAGGAAAATGAATCAAGGACCCCTGACCGTTATAGACCCATAGCATTATGCAATGTGATTTACAAGACAATCTCTAAAGTCATAACCAATAGATTGAAACCCCTCCTGCCCACACTTATTTCACAAGAACAGACGGGTTTTGTGGAAGGACGACAAATCATGGACAATAGCATCCATGCTCATGAGCTAATACACACCCTAAAAATCCATAGGAGAGGGGGTATGATAATACAACTTTCCCTAGCAAAAGCCTATGAAAAAATTAGCTGGCACTACATGGTTAAGACTCTGGAAGCCTTTGGGTTCACCCAAAACTGGATCAACTGGATCCTCAACCTAGTCTCAATGACAAGTTTCTCGCTCCTGGTAAATGGAGCCCCTGCCAAACCCTTCTGGCCTACTAGAGGCATCAGACAAGTAGACCCTCTATCCCCCTTCCTGTTAATCCTGATGATGGAAGGTCTCATTCAAAGAATAAAAAGCGCAACAACAGCAGGAGAAATTACAGGCCTCAAACCTTTCGAAAGTTTCCCTACTTCCACACACCAACAGTTCGTGGTTGATACCTTACTCCATGGCGTACCCACGATCAAGGAAGAAAAAACTTTCAAGATGATCTTATAAGAGTTTGGGGAAGCCTCGAGAGCCGATATCAACCATTCCAAATCGATGATATACTTTTTCAACACCAACCCTGCAATCCAAAGGAACCTGGAAAATATTTTGGGCTTTTAGCGCAAAAATATCCCAACTAAATACTTGGGCATCCCCCTGATGGGCAGAGCTTACAAAATGGAAACGTGGGCAGGAGTGATCAACAAGCTACAAGAGAGGGTGAAAAACTGGACATACAGATCCCTCAACCTAGCAGGGAGACTGGTACTGACCAAGACGGTTCTACAAGTTATCCCAACCTATATGATGTCTGTATTTCCTACCCCCAAAGGGATACTACAAAAAGTAAGGACCATCCAAAGGGAATTCCTATGGTGAGGAGTGGAAACTAAGAAAAAATGGGCCATGGTGGCTTGGGAGAAGGTTTGAAAGCCAAAATGCAAAGGAGGACTGGGGCTACAAGATCCACAGGTAACCAACGAAGCCTATGGGGTGAAACTATGGTGGCAATGGGTTAAAGAAACTTCTACACCATGGGAAACCCTATGGAAGGCCAAGTATGCCCCGGACATAAACGACCATGACTGAATTCATTTTATGGGCACTAGGGAGGGATCAACCATCTGGAACCTAGCTTGGCACAACAAGACATGGGTCCAGACACACAGATTTTGGGAAGTAAGGAATGGTAAAACAACCAGATTCTGGGAGGATGCCTGGCAACAAGAACCCAAGATGGGAAATCCAGACAGGGAGGAACTCCAACAGGATATGATCGCACAAGGCAAAACCAACGTCCACCACTATTGGAAGCAAGAAACATATCGATACAGATGGAGAGTCTAGGACAATTTCAATCCCCAAACTAGCGATTGGACCACAACCATCATGAAAGAGGTGGAGGAGGAAATGGGGAAAATAAAAATTGCATTCTCAGAAGAACAAGACCAATTAAGATGGGGCCGAAAAAATGGCAGGGAATTCAACTTGAAGGAATATTGACATTACATCATGGACCAACACTAAGAAGACCCAATGCAACTATGGGATAAGCTCTAGAGCAACCCTTAGTGGCCAAAAATTAAAATTTTCAAATCGTTAGTACTTCACAACTGAATTCTAACCTGAGAAAACCTAAGGAAAAGGGGTTTCATAGGTCTGTATAGTGCCACCTATGTCATGCCAAGGAAGAAACAATGAATCATCTCCTTGATGAATTTATCTACACAACAGAGATCTGGGACTGGGCATGTTGGTACCCCTTCGAGTGGTAGTGCATCATACAACACCTATATATGGATCGACCTAGATATCCTGAAGCCCTCCGTAGATAAAGAAATTGGTCGCCTGACTACTATAGTGCCACCGAGAATAACACTCAGGAAGATACTCTCTAGTACCTGGGTGGTCAGGTAGTATGACTAATGGCATGATTTAGCCTCCTTAGTTGGTGCCCTGATATATTTGGTCGAGTACTACTATTGGACCCAGCACGTATATCAGAGAGATATAGCACAGGGAAAACCCTTGTCTATAGAAACCCTGAATACCCTAACCCTTGGGAAGGAAACATAAACATAACAAACAAGATCTATTGTCGTGCAACTTTACCTCTTGCATTCTAATTGTGAAATTACTACACATTTTTTCCTGTTAAGAATTTGGGCCTTTCAACACTGCAGTATTCTTCAGATCGGAGTATAACTCTGTAGGACTAAATAGTTTGGATCCTTCATTCACCACTATTTGAGTCATATCCCATTAGATTCCTCTCGTCTCCCTGATTGCAATCATACCTATCATTTTTCAGCAATTGTTTTTTTCTGTGGACCTGACCCCTTCCAACCCCCTTATTTGGGACTTACCCCATTAGATTCCCCTTGTCTCCCTGATTATCGTGATACCCTTCACTCATGACCCATTTTTTGTGTGGTTCCACCCGCCCCTTTCCAGTTCTCCCCTTCATCATGGCCCACACTCATATCCAATACCTTGAATCCCACCTTAATAACTTGTCCTTTGATTTTGCAGAGGCCCAAAAGGAAGTGCAGAAACTCAGTGTCAATATTACCACCATCAATAACAAAATGCATTCCACCATAAACGCAAAAATGGAAACCCTAAAACAATACCTCTCTACCCATCTTGAATCCTTTACGATCTAGATCGGTGCCAAGTTGAATATTCCTGGAGACCTTACCTCCTCTAACCCACCTTTGCACCCTGAAGGTGAAACTTCCTCTAATTCCCAGACTTTTCAGCCCCATAAATTCCAGCGTGACCTATGCCTTCCACAAGTGGATGTGAACAAATTTGATGGCTTAGATCCCACCTGTTGGGTAACTCAAATGGAACACTATTTCTCTTTGTACGACATTACAAATGGTTTGGCTAAACTATGGTATGGTGTTCTCCATCTAGATCAAGAACACTGGCAATGGTGGCAATGGAGAAAAAATGCTCACCAAGGGTATGTGGATTGAACACAATTTGTTGTATAGATTTATGAACACTTTGACATTGACTCCCACCATTTAGTTTGTTCGACAAAGTTGAAACAATCGAGCACAGTGGAAGAATTTATTTCTTCTTTTGAGTGATTGGATTTTCACATAGAGGGCATGTCTGATGCTTTTTCCCAATAATGTTTTATCAGTGGCCTCAAGGATGAGATATTTTCCCACGTCCTCATGGCTCTCCCCCAAAGTTGGGTGGAAGATACTAAAAGATATAAGGAAGAATAACAGGTTGTCTCTTCTCAAACCAAAAAAACCCTCCTTTATTCCTCACCCTAAACCAATCACTCTCACTCCTCCTTCCACTCCACTAAATATATAGAAATTGACCCGGGAAGAAATGGTTGAATGTCAACTCAAGGGCCTTTGTTATAATTGTGATGAAAAATATTTTCCTGGGCACAAGTATAAGGAACAAAATCTTTTATGGACATCTCTAAGGATGTTTCTGGAGAAGAGGTCGAGGCTCCCCCTGTGGCCAAGTCACCTAAACCCATTGACCTGAATCCACCATCAGACCCCCCAGAAGTTGAACTGGTCATTTCCCTGGATGCTCTCACTAGATTCTATGCTCCCCAACCTCTAAATCTAATTGGTTCCATTAAGCATCAGAAGGTCATCATCCTCATTGACAATGGAAACACCCATAATTTTATTCATCACTGCATTGCCCAAGAAACTAATTGCTATATTTGAGCTATAAACAACTTTCAAATCATGATTTCCAATGGTGGGTCCATGAAATGTGGAGGGCATTATGAAAATGTGAATCTCCAAATTGATCAATACCACATGAAATCTCATATGTTTTCTATCGACATGGGTGGTTGTGACATTGTGCTCAGTTCCAAATGGTTAAGGACTATGGGCCCCATTCTCATGGATTTTAAGGAATTAACCATGCAATTCAACCAGGAGGGCCAATAGTATAAGTTCCAAGGATTCATATCTGGTTCCCCTGAGATCATTATTTCCCATAGCATGGAAAATCTCCTCTCAAAAAATATCATTCCGACATTATTGCACAACTCTATCCCATTCACACCACTAAGACACCCTTTGTGCCTCTCGATCTCCAATCCATCCTCTCCAAACATCAAGATGTTTTTTCCACTCCCTGGGGACTTCCCCCTTCTTGTGGTGTTCATGATCATTACATTCCCCTCATCCCTGACAACCTTCCTCCCAATGTTCGTCCCTATCATCATCCCTTTGCCCAGAAAAATGAAATTGAGAAAATTGTTCAAGAATTGCTCGCCTCGGGAATTATCCATCCTAGTACTATCCCCTATTCTTCTCCTATGGTCATGGTACTTAATAAATAAGGCTCTTGGTGCATGTGTCCCAACTTTTGTACCCTAAAAAAACTCACCATCCAAGAATTAAGTGGTGCCCAATTATATACTAAACTTGATCTTTGTTCTAGATACCAAAAGATATGTATGAAAGCGACAAACATTCCTAAGACTGCATTTCGAACTCATGAGGGCCACTATGATTTATTGTTCATGCCCTTTGTCTTGTGTAATGCTCCCTCCACTTTCCAAATCCTCATGAATCATGTATTCCTTCGTTTTCTCTGTCATTTTGTCTTAGTTTTCTTTGATGATATTCTCATCTATAGTAACACTTGGACAACCCATCTTGATCATGTGGATCAAGTTCTTCATCTACTCTCTCAGCACCAACTTTTCCTCAAACAATATAAATGTGCTTTTGGAACCTCGGAAGTCAAGTACTTGGGTCATATTGTTGACAAGGCAGGTCTTAGGGTGGATTCTAAGAGATTGAATCTATGCATGATTTACCTCACCCTAAGAATCTCAAAAGATTGTGTGGTTTTTTGGGTTTAACATGATATTATCACAAGTTTGTTAATAATTATGGAAATATTGCAGTGCCTCTCACTACTCTCCTTAAAAACAATTCTTTCACTTGGAATCCAACAACTGATCATTCCTTTCAAGCCTTGAAGGAAATTATATGCACCACTCTTGGCCTGACCCTTATTAACTTCACAAAGACCTTTGTCCTGGAATGTGATGCTTCCGAGAGAGGAATTGGAGAAGTCCTTAAGAAAGACGGTTATCCTTTGGTCTTTACCAACAAACAACTTTCAGAGGGACATTTAGGCCAATCAATCTATGAAAAGGAAATGTTGGCTATTTTGCATGCAGTGGATCTCTGGTGCCCTTATCTCTTGGGGAAATGCTCCCAAATTAAGACATATCATTAGAGCCTCAAGAGGAAAATACAATGTGGTTGTTGACACTCTTTCAATAAAATATGAAGATGAAGGGTCCCTTTTTTCCTTCCCCTTCATTGTACCAGATTGGCTCCAAGATGTTCGTTGGGAATGGCTACAAGATCCCAAAATTTCGTGTATGATCGAACAATTGAAAGCCAATTCTCTAGTTTCGCCAAGGTACTCTTAGCACAATGATGAGCTTCACTATAAAAGACATATGTATTTAAGTAAATAGTCACAACTTAAATCCACGGTTCTTTATAAGCTTCATGCTACACCCACAGTTGGGCACTCAGGGTTTACCAAAACCTATGAAAGGGTCAAACGTTCTTTTTTCTTGGATGGTATGAAGCAAGACATTCTCACTTTTGTGGAAGCATGTGATGCATGTCAATGCAACAAGGGAGAAACAAAAAAATCCCCTAGAACACTACAACCACTTTCGATTCCACCCACTATTTGGAGGGATATATCTATGGATTTCATTGTTGGATTAGTTAGTCATCATGGTGGTAGTTGATCGTCTTTCCAAGTATGCTCATTTATTTTCTCTTCAACACCCATTTACCACCTCCACTGTGGCTCAACTTTTCATGGATCATATCTTCAAGCTTCATGGCATGCCTCATTCTATTGTTTCTGACAGAGATCCCACTTTCACAATCAATTTTTGGCAAGAACTATTCATGATACAGGGCACCTAATTGCATCTCAGCATCGCCTATCATCCCCATACTGATGGTCAAACTAAAGTTGTCAACAAGTGTTTGGAAACATATTTGAGGTGTTTTGCATCTGAAAGAAAAAATCAATGGGATCAATGGTTACCCCTAGCTGCATGGTCATACAACACTTCTTACCATATATCTACTCGCATGACTCCTTTTGAAGTAGTATATGGACAAAATCCACCTTCCATTCTCTCATACATACCCGATGTATCGAAGGTCTAGGCGATTGACCAAACTCTTACAGTTCAAGAGGCTATTCTCCATACCCTCAAAGAGAATTTGGTCATGGATCAGAATCACATGTAGCAACAAGAAGATCAAGGTCACTCCAAAGTCAATTTGTTGAAGGGGACTAGGTGTTTCTTCGACTGCAACCTTATAAGCAGATTTCACTCAAGGATAACCATTGTCAAAAATTGGTGCCCAAATTTTATGGTCCTTATACAGTTCTCAAGCACATGGGAGAGGTGGCCTATCAATTAGGTTTTCCCAGTCATTCTAAGATCCATCATGTTTTTTATGTCTCCTTCTTAAAGGAGGTGATTGGAACTAAGTGACAAACTCAAACCATTCTTCTCAAGTTGGATGAAGAAGGCTCCATCGGGTTTCATCCACAAGCAGTCTTGGACCAGCATGAGAATCGTCTCCATCAACACACCATCAAGGAAGTGTTAGTACAATGGAAATATACAACTCTAGCAGATGCCACCTGGGAGCCAACTACCATTCTGCAACAATTTCCTCATCTCAATCCTTGAGGACAAGGCTGTCTTTTAAGAGGGGAGGCAGGTTAGGGACCTAACCTCCCTAACCCCTCACACAGGTAGAATAATATATTTTCCATGTAATAAAGGCCGATATTAATAATGCCTAGTAATAAGGAAGATAACTCAAATGTAAGAAGACCTAATAGAAACTTCCACTTCTAGAAGATATTATATTGGACAATTGGTTTGGAAAATTAGTTTCCATTGATGTCAACCCTTGGAGAGCGATCTTGGAGATTGGTTTCAACCCTTAGAGATTGATATCAACCTTTGGAGAGGTCCAAAGATGTTGGAAAACTGATTGAAATTTGTATTATTGATATTGATGGTGAGTTAGTTGGGTACATTTGATGTAGTCTACATGTAGCCCCAGAGGTGTGGTTATGGGACCCAAATTTTATTAAGGAATAATGAAATGAAGAAAAATGTAATTGCAGATAATACTATCATATATGGATAGTATTCATCATTATGTTTCTAACGATAGGTGGTACACCACATGGTTCCTCACGGTTTTAGAGATATGCCCTCATGAAGTTGGAATCCCTGAAGAATGGTTAAGAAGCCCCTAAGTAGTTACAAGTCATTAATTAAAGGGTAAAGTTGTTGGAAATAATAAGTTACAAGTTAGCCTCATTACAATAAATATTAAAATAAATATTAAGGATGTTGTTGGTAAAGTCAGCCCCAATAAAATAATCTTTAAAAATTAAATTGAATTTTATTTGGGTCAAGTCGGCCCTAAAATGAGGCTGCCAAATCTAGTATAAATAAGGCATATAGGAGTTCATTTGTAACATCAAATCAAGTTATTCTTATCTGAGGTAACCATGGATATATGAAGAAATTTTCAAAGGAAATATGAAGTAAATAAGGTCGAAATTGCAAGGAAGGATGAAGTTTTGTGAGGATGTGTTCTAAGGTATGTTATTTACAGGTCATTTTACCATTTTTTCTATAAATTTATTTCTAAAAAGATTCAGATAGTGGAACCTGGAGGATATTGAGATGACATAACAAGGTACCTTTGGTAGAAATTGTAGCTTCTTGTTCATTGTATTTTTGGAGATACACTCTGTGGAAGAAATGGTTTTTGGCTAGTCCTAGAACTAGTATCAAACATGTGTTCCAGGTAAAAAGGTCATAACATCTTCATAGAATATCCAAATTTAGTGAGAAAAACTTCATTCGATATAGTACAATCCTTATTATGTTGTGTGCAATTTCATATCCATATATCAAATATTTTGCGCGTGGCATGCTCTACAAGTTCACTCTCTAGAATAAGATATAATTCAACAAGGTCTGCCATTTTTGTTATAAATCCTTTTATGGGAGGTCACAAGAAGTGAAACCTGGAGGAATTACAGAGAAGAAATTGAAGAATATTGTATACAATTTTCATACCTTTATTCATTATAGGTACAGACTTATTCTCGTTGAAAGTTAGGGTTTGTGACTAATCCAAAAACTAGTCTCGTGAGACTAAGGTAAAGTTTGAGAAGATGTTATTCTCTTGTTGTTGAATATGAGGATGTTTTGTAGGTATGTGATCACATACAATAGATTTGATATAGACTTATAGGTATCTTTATATGCATGTTTTGAGGGTTACATGTTGATGATGTTATGGTGTATGGCATGATTAATACATATCATGAGTGATATGGTATATGGTTGAGGAACATGATTGGATGCATGTATTTTTTATGTTGGTATAATACTTGTTGAGGCATAGCTTGGTTATTGGTTTGGCACATGATTGAGGTGCATGTTGGACACTTGATGTTGGCATAGTGCTTGAGACACATCTTGGTGATATTGGCATATTGGTGGAGGTTTTGTGCATTGTTGGCACATGGTATGGTACATGTGTTGATGGTTGATGTACATGGTTGATGTGCATGGTTGACACATGGTATGGTACATAT
>ML785922.1:152126-165807 GCA_009831015.1 Picea engelmannii | reverse complement strand
ACCTGGTCAGGGGGAGTACTTATTGAATATCTGGTGTATTTCCAAAATGCTTATAGTCGACAGGGGGAGTATGTTTTGCAACAGATCAGGGGAAGAGTGTTTCTTCTTTGACATTGATGTCAAAGGGGGAAAAAAGAGTTCGAGAGGAGAGGAGAGTCCGAATGCATGTGGGTGCTTGTGTTGCCATCAATTCCAAGGGGGGGGATTGTTGGAAAATATTTAACAGATAACGAATGGAAAATATTTAACAGACATCGAATGATTGTCATTGATGGCAAGTAACATAAGTACAGGAAGAATGTATTGAGGAGAGTCGAGTCCGAATGCATGTGGGTGCTTGTGTTGCCATCAATGCCAAAGGGGGAGATTGTTGGAAAATATTTAACAGACAGCGAATGGAAAATATTTAATAGACATCGAATGCTTGTCATTGATGGAAAGTAACATAAGTACAGGAAGAATGTATAGAGGATTGATGGCAAAGGTACAAGAAGTTTGTAACAGACAGGCAAACAGAAGATAAGTTTAGGTTGATCGAATGATTGAAGGCCTGTAAAGCTTGAGAAGCATTTATGATCGTTGGATCCATTCAAAATTCCCAAAAGAACGAGGGTCATCAGATCTGAATGTAGACAAGAAGAGATCATTGAAGATGAGGACAGATCTCAAGCGTTAGATCCAAGCGCAGGATCCGACCATCGTTGGATCAAGAAGAACCTGCACGTCCTTTAAGGTACAAGGAGAAGCGAGTGTAGTCGCGATATGAAAAATCACGATGTAATCTAAGCCGTCAGATCAAGGCTTGATCTGGACCGTAGATTCCATTCCATGTCGGGGTTTCAAGGATCACGTGTTGGAGATGTCAAAGAAATAATGCAACAAGAATCTTGATTTTGTGATATGCGGAATTGCGATTCAATCGCAGTCATTGAATCAAGCTCAGATCTGGACCGTTGATCTAACTCCATGTCGGAGTTTCAGGGATCGAGAGTTGGAGATGTCAAAGTTTATTAACATCAAGAATCTTGATATCACGATATGAAAAATCATGATTTAATCGCAGCTGTTGAATAGATATCATATCTCAACCGTTGATCTAACTCCATATCGGAGTTTCGCGAATCGCGACATGGAGAGGCAAAGAACCCAATGCAAGAAGAATGTCGAAATCGTGAAATCATTATTCAATCATAGCCATTGAATCAAAATCACATCTGGACCATCGAATCACAGGACATGTGGCAAGTGATCGAAATTTTGCTGACTTGGGGTCAACGGAGCATAGTGTCGAAAATCACGAAATGAGAAATCGTGAAAGCGATTTTTGCATAGGCGCTTGGTTATGACCATAGTCATATTGGGGAAGGAGCTAGTGTAGAAAAGTTCTGTATCGGAACATCGAAGATCTTGAAATGACATGTAGAGACTCTCAACACAGGATTGTCGAAATGACGAAACCAGATTTAAAGGCAATGTCAATAAAGTTCATCCAACGACGTAGATAAAATGGAGTATGATCAGAAGGTTACTGTTCTCTCTCACAGTTAACTCTTTAGTTACAAATTTGTTAGTGAAACAGACTCATGATTACCAATCAGTTGGCATTTCAGTTGCTTGGACAGTTGTATTTCATTTTCCTAAGAGAATGCGAAGTGGAACCATCATGGAGGTGTGCATAAAAGAAAATGAGACAGACAACGTGAGGTTGGTTGTTCTATATGAGAAAAGAATAAAACTGTAAGAAAGGGAAAATCATAAGGTGTAGAGTGAGATGGAGAATATGCACATCATGAGATGGAACTCAGAGAAAAGTAAAATATGATAAAGAGAAGTTGAAGCATAGCAGAATGACAGATTGAGTTAATGCAGAGCAGACCTGTTGAACAGAGAGAGGAAGAGAAGAACAAAAGAACAGTTTGTAGAAGACCTATTTTACAGAACAAAGAAAGATTGGTAAGAAATTATTTATCTGCATAGTTGACTGCATATTTATTCATCTAATATTTTAGGGAGGTTGGGAGGTTCTCGGGATGACTGTTGTCCTCAGAGGTTCAAGTGGGAGCTTGAACACAGGAAGTTGTAGCTTCCATCTGGTTGCAACCAGAGAAACCAGGGTGGCAGGGTGGTGCAAGGGAGAACAAGTGTTCTCTATTATATAGGTTGGAGCCTATGTAACTGAAAGTTGGTGCTTCCATCCAGTTGGTGCTGGAACATATAGGGAGTTGGTGCTTCCTTCTAGTGGGTGCTAGAGAAACCAGGGAGTTGGTGCTTCCTTCTAGTGGGTGCTAGAGAAACCAGAGAGCTGGTGCTCTCAAAAAATTTGCAGCTTGTAAAAACAGAGGTAGCAGCCTCACATTGAGTTGGTGCTCAATTAAATATGATGTACATAACTTAAAATACTGCCTATCATTTCAAAGAAGAAGAGGTTTTCTCCCTTTATGGGTTTCCTCGTGAAAATCTATCTCTGTGTATATCTTATGTGTGATTGATGATTTTTACTTTTACTGTCCATATGATGTATAATGTTGATTATCACTTGAAGAAATATTAAGAATGTTTTAACAGACTTATAATTGTTTAAGCTCAAAGACAAATGATTCACCCCCCCCTCTCAGTTGTATTAGTAATTTCAACAAAATCAAATGTTCCACTTGGAGGACATCCACAATCTTCAAGACATGGTTAGGTTCCTATTCCATATATACTAATCTCAACAACATGATCAATAAATGGAGGTCAAATCCAAAGTCAATGCCAATAGTGTTGGAATATACACCAATACTGAGAGGGGGGGGGGGCGTGAATCAATATTGAACAGATTTTGACCACTTTTCTTTTTTTCACTTTAACCAGTTATTACAAAATCAATCATAAGAAATGCAAAGAATTAACCATATCAACAAACATTAACACAGAGGCACAATACACATATATTTTACATGGAAACCTAATAAGGGATAAAACCAAAAAAAATTATTTATAAAATCTTGTAGGCACCGACCTATAGTTACAATGCTTGCAGGAACCAACTTGTAGGAGATAACAATCTCCTCTAAGCACCAACTCAGAAATAACGTTTGTAGGAACCAACTTACCGGAGACACCAATCTCCTTGATTGAGCACCAACTCAACAATAATGTTTATAGGCACCAACCTGCAAAATACACCAATCCCCTTGACTGAGCACCAACTCATAAATAATGTTTGTAGGCACCAACCTGCAGGAGACACCAATCCCATTTGTTGAGCTCCAATTCAGGACTGACCAGCTTTAGTAGAAACATCAATCTCCTCAAAATATCAATAATACCATGTTATTTCTTTCCTTCAACCCTTCATACATATGTTGTTCTGTCTCTGCTGTCACATTTTATACTTTGCATAGTTTCAAAAATTCCTTTACCCTTGCACCTCCTAACCACCCTCAGAAAAAAATGATTTCCTTCTCCAGCATCCTCGAACCTATGATCCTGAGAACATCACTTCTCCTACCCACTCTCTCACACTCTTTCACATTCTTCCACTTTCTCAGTTCTGCAAACTCAAAACTCCTTAGAGCCTCAGCTAACTTACTCTTACATACACATCCTTCCACACTTACTCAAGACATATTTGGGAAATTTATATACTCGACGCTTTCATCGATTTGTCCACAAAAATAAATCCATGGGGTCGGCTACAACTCCCTTTACTTATTCCTCAAAATCGGGCTTCAAATATACTTTGAAACTAGCTCAGACACATTCCTTCTCGAGTGATTTGTTTGTTAGTTCCTTTGTGCTCAGCCACCATCGGATCTATATCTCCATTGAATTGTCTTCATCAATTTGCGATCGTTTTCATCGATACCATCAGGGTATAGAAACACTCAACACCACCTCAATGCATAGCAGTCATTGAATCTATCCCTTATTAAATCGTGATCGTCAATCTATTCTCCCTTTTCCACTAGGTCGACAATTGTTGGTGGCCCAGTCTCCTTCTTCGTCATTGAGATAGCAAGATCATGTGTATAAACCTCAATTTTGATGGCTCTTCTCTTATGAGCTTCTTCGATGGATCCAATAGTCCTCAGAGTCCTTAATCAATGGTCTTGATCTTTGTCATCACCTAAATTTAACCAACGGTTAACACTTTTCTTTTGAGGAAAATCCCCTACATTAGTGGGCTTACTGTAGAGTACCAATGACCATATACAAAGTAAATTACAAACATAATACTAAACTAAGATATAATAACCAGGGAGGATGGAGGGAGGAGACCCTAAGGGTCTTCCCCCTCTGACCCTCCGACCCTTCGGGTCTGCCCCCTCTGACCCTTTGGGTCTTCCCTTGGGGTCCCTTGGGACCTCCTTGCCCCTTTCCTGGTCCCTTAGGGCCCCCTTGCCCAACCCTTGGTAGGGAATTCTTTGATATGCAATGCGCCTCTGTGCTCCTCTTTCTTAGAGGGAACCTTTCTTAGACCCTGTTGACCCTTAGTTAGGGTCTTAGTTAGGCCTTTTGTCAGGGCCCTTTGAATGGTCCTTAGCCTGGTCCTTATGGGCCTTAGTCAGGCCATAAGGTAACACCTTGAGTCAAGGTCTTATTATAAAAATAGTTAACTTATTGAAAAAGAGGAAAATCAAATCACCAGGATCCCAACATTTAGTGTTGTTCCCAATTGTTGGAGTCCTTTCTCTCCTTCCAAATGGTTTCTCCACAAACTGCAAAAACCTTGAACAAGTATATCTATTCACAAAGGTAGTTATAGTAATAACTACCTGTTAGTTCTATGAAAAATGATGTAAATAACAAAGCAATTAGTATTCTACTGAAATGTATAAAAAAATATTGTAAATATGAACAATAATAACACAAGATACTTCAAAAAAATGGTGTTTATATATTATTAATGAAAAGTAATAAGGTGGTTACAACTTATACCTGCTCGATGTAGTGCTTCCCTATGAAAGAGATCCTATATTCCTCCACCCTGGATCTTTCTATAAGGATGTTCATGACACTAAAGTCACCACAGGCCCAAAGAGAGTATAGAGAGAAACTCTTGGAGAGAAAAGGTTGGTGATTAGAGGGAAACTAGAAACAAGTGTTTCCAAGTCAAGAAATCAGCAGCAATAGGGATAAAATGGGATTACAAATTCAACAGGAATAGTCGGATGAGAGTTTTATTGAATGTGAAAAGTTTGATTACCTTTCTCCATGAGGAACATGTTCCTTTTATGCAGTATCCAATCAATTAGAGACAGGTGAGTACGGGAAAAAGGATTTAGACAACTAACCAATCCCATAACTCATCTTTAATTTGGGCATAATTATATAGGAGATCACCTTAATCATATGTGTCCTTCTATTCTAGAGTTACAAAGAGTGTGATCCTTTTCTCAAGGCCCTTACACTTCTGAATCACCTTCAGCTTCTTAAAAATCTATTCAACCATTGGTTAATGAAGTGGCCAATCCAATGAAATATTCGGTCGATCCCACTCTTCTTTTGGAAGGTGATGTGTCTACTAACCATGTTGTATTGCAAACTATTCAAGCAATAGTTGATGAATTGGTCAATCTGATGCAATATTTGGTTTATACCACTCTTATTTTGGGGAGTGATGTGTCTATCGACCATGTCTTCAACATTTCCAATTCATAACCTTCTGAACAAGGCGGAATTCCACTCACTTTGAGCATGCTCCCTCCAAGATCGAGGATGGTTTCCTTTTATAGGAATAATCTTGTTGAGACTCACCTTTCTTCTTATGCATCCTTCCAAATAAGGGTTGAATTTAATTCAACAAACATTTAATGATGTATAATAGATGAAGGAGCCTATACAAGCATTTTGTCCTCCTTGGCTTGGAAAGCTTTGGGTTCTCCCAAGCTTGTGTTATTTTTTGGATTTTGATAGAAGACCTAGTGAGTCTTTCATAATTATTGCTTGGTTTCCTATCATGTTAGTTTTGAAGACTGTCTTAGTCAATATGCTAGTGGTGCAAGGCCCATTAAATTTCAATATGATCCTTCGATATGATTATGTCTATGTTATGAATGTTGTGGTGTCTACGCTCTTTCGGGTGATGCATTTTTCTCACAATGGATAAATTTTCACTATCAATAAGCTTACATCTCATAATAACCATCCTAATTCAACTTTATCCTAGGATACCCATTTATACATTCCTAGTATTCGAGTGGAATCTACCTCACCAAAGGTGAATTATGTTGCATCGTATCCTTGATGTTAAATTGTTTCTAAAAATAATACTTTACACTCATTTTATCCTTCTTGAGACAAGGTCTTAGTAATTGATTGGGTGATTTATCCAATGGGGGCATGAGATCCCTTGCTTCCCCCTATTGGTCCGAGGGACTGTAATTTTCATCTTGAGTCTAATATCATTGCTAATAGGTCCTCAAGACTTGGTATTTATGAGTCTTTGCTGATAGAATCTTTCATATCTAATTAGAATCTCCATCATTATATGGAATATGGTCAGTTCACTTCACCCATATAGGTTGTTAACCCTCCTAGTTCACATGGTTTCTTGGATGTTGAGTTTCCTTCAAATGAGGCTATCCTTGAATCCATGACTACAACTAATAGATCATATGAATATATGCATCATCGGTCATTCTTTATTCATGAACTGGATACTTTAGACATTGAATACCAAATAAATCCTTGGCCTAAGCCTAGTAATGGGCTCTACCTAAAGAAGTACCATGCATAAGCTGCAAGGTTGTGCGATGCTTTATATCATATTGCACTTTTAAGGTTTGTTTTTTTTCAAGTTTTGTATTCTAGAACATGAGCTATTATCAGAGGTTTATATATTGGATTTATTAACTTATGGATGAGTGTTGTTGGTCATATATACAATATTTTGGATACATTTTCTTTGGCATTTTTCATCACTTTGGTCCTCACTAATTCATTGTGACATGTAATGGTCTCAAAACTAGCATATAGGTTAGGTTTTCTCGCCTTGCATTGTGCATTATTAGTTTCCCCTTCCATTTTTACTTAGGATCAACTCCACTAAGTTGCTACACAAAGCCTTATTTTTCATTCAAAAAATGTCATAATTTATGTGGTAGAGCCTAGCAATCATGGGTGCCCTAGTTAGAGCCTTGTTTTCCATTTCAACACCTATGCTAAATTTTCTCATAGATTTTGGAGCCATTTTATCCCCTCCATGACTTTGCGTTAAAGACATATGAATTATTCTCAATCTTTTTCTATCCATTACCCACAAGGCTCCCATTTTTCATTTCAAGTTGTATTGTTGCATCGCATACTATTGCTTGCAATTTCGAGAATAATTCTCACTTCAGCTTGCCATTTGCTTCTTATTAATTATAGATTCTCTCTAGCCACTTGGATTTTCATATCATAACTCTATCCTAGAGAAAAAATTCCCAATGTGTATTCATATCCTGCACATCCTCCCTACATTTTGCATAGGTATCTCCCATGTGCTTGGAACTAGTTTGCTTTTCCCATGAAACTCGTTTCATCCATTGTATTTTAACATTATTTTTTTCTTTTTCATGATTTAATAATACAAAAAAGACATAAAAAAATCAAATATGATAAAAAAAAAGAGAGGGAGGGGGAGAATAAATATCTTTGTTTTTTGGCACCTGTCCTGAGTCACGTTTCCTTTGAACAAAGCACCAAGTTTTGAGTTGTCTTCTCAACAAGTTGGGTTTTAGTATGGACTTAGGAAGCCAAACCTTGATTTTTAGTTTCATTAATCCTTTGGTTGGTTACTCTTCCAGTCACTATGGATAGTTTTTTGATGCCTCTTTTATCATAGACTTATATCACTGTTCTAGTTTATGTTAAAAGTTTCCCAATTCACCACTATGTCATGCTTATGTTCAAGGGAATTTTTAGCCTGTGTTGACCATTCCTTAGATTATTTGACTATTCATGTTGACCTTCCCAGTTGTCAAATTGTTCTCAATACTATCAATATATTTATCCTTCACTTGTGCTTGTGTGGAAGTCCCCCTTTGACTTCTCATTGGTGGATCATCTCTTATCAACTACAACACATTTCTCTAAGAGTTTGACTTAGAGTCGTAGCACCCTGGGCCTATTTTCATCATTAATAGGTGATATTGTGCTTACCATATGACATTTTATCATTAGTCACAGAGTGAGTAGTTTCCTATGTGTTCAATGTCAATACCTCTATTCACATATTGGGATTTGTGTTGTACCTTGGTTTCCATTTTCATCATTGGTGGGAGTATTCACCTCTATCAACAAATTTCCTTATATTTCATTGCTCGGAGGGTCTCTTCCATGTGTTATTCCATTTGGCACATGTGAGAGACGTACTTGTTGGTGTGTCCTTCCAACTCTTTCATCCAATACCTTCAAAATATTTATCCCTATGTTTGCTCATGCTGAATGATGAGGGATTCCTTAATTCCCTCTTTCCGATGAATCTTTTCCCATTGAATTTGGTTCATCTACTTTAGGAACAAGATATAGATACTTTATAGTACATTGGGGATTGTAGTCATCAGTGATAGGATCCCTCACTATTAATAGTGGGAATACAACAATGTCCCTTGATTGATATATTATACAAGTGTTCCATGATAGCACATTCCCATTATTGAATAAAATGTACTAGGTACCTCAATTCCCATTATCATTATTGGTGGTTTATCTCACATTTGGTGGGTTATATCAATGACCAATATTCAAATAGTTTTTCCCATGTTTGACATCCACAAATTTATTCACATGGTGTGGATTCATACCTTAGGTGAGTTAGGATTGAAGACATTGGGACATAGTAGCATATCCCCTTTATGGTGTTGCCTGAGTTGTGCAAGAAAATACCACTCACCCATATGACATTGTTACTTTTGGAGGATCAATTTGTTCATATCATTGTTTTGGTTATCCTCCTTATATGTCACGAGACATACATCCACTATGTACTATTTGTGGCTTTGATCTATTTTAATGTGGATCCCCCATGTATCTTTTTCATGGCCATGATCACTTCTTTATATATATATATATATATATACTTCATGAATTTACAATATACTTGATCTAGAAGCCACTCTTATCCACACCTAAGCATGGGTATGCTCACCTCGATAAGAGATTAATTTGATGAATTGGTTTCTATTATAAGTGCTTTCCTTATCAAAAGTCTAGTGAAATCCACCTAGCCCCACTCAATAGATTTCTCCACAATATTATAATGTATTTCGACCATCAAATCCCCTTATGACCTCATACATTAGGGGACATCTTTTATAACATATTTTTCCATCGTAATAGATTAGATTTATTTGATTGTCCTTTATCCCCTTCATATCCCTATTTGGATACTTGGGCCCACCCATAAATCTACTAGAAAGTCCTTCCTATCAATCCACTCACACTTATGGCTCATTAAAGGAGCGAGTAATTTCCCTTTCCCTTTAATAAAGGTGTGAGTGTACTAAAAAATCATAAAAAAAAATATATAAATGTGAAAATTACACACTCCTAAGTGGGGTTTACAGGAAAACCAACTTTGTAACTCCATTAAAACCATTGAAAATGGTCTCAAACATATTGAAATGTTATAAAATAGACCCAAAGGAAGGATAATGTTACAAGCATTGTTATTATTCCAGAGTGATCATATATCCCAAGTAATCAAATCCATCACATTCATGAGGTTTTTATGACCGTAATCTCCCCGAAAATCCCTATTTCCTAAAGTTCATCTCCCATTCATGTCATTCAGGCCTAAGATTCCTTGATGTCCCTTAAATTTTTGAGAAGAAGAGTGTTGGAGATGATGCAATCCTGAGTGACCCAAGATTAAAGGAATATATACAACAGTTATGGATAGTGTCGACCATAAAATAAGGTACATTTATTTATATTGATGTGATTGATAATAAAATGCAGATTTATTTTCTTTCCCTCCCCTAAATTTTGAGTTTTTTGTATTTAATTTGATCTCCTTTTCAGTATTTAGTCGAGGAACTAATTTACCCAATGAAGTTAGTTAAATTATTTATTTTATGTTCATTTTCATTTAAGCCAATAGTTTGAGGAAGGTTTTTCCTTTATATGTGTGTAGGTATACAATATTGAACATAAACAAGGATAGTTGGTGTAACATCCCCGACCATCAACAACATTGTCGGGCAATGCTACTACGAAATACCTTGTCTTCTACAAACTAGCTCTAATACCAATTTGTAACGTCCCCAACATCAACAAAATGAGTGACGCCACAGAAGAAAATAAGTATATACATAACATGCATATTTAATGAATTTAAATAAAATAACACAGAGTTACCAGAGTTACTGCTACCATACATGCTCAAATGGAATTAACAGTAATTCATACATGCAACGGAATACATGATAACATTTCAAAAGTCGCAAACATGCATAACATATATAATTAAGCATGGAAATGATACATATCTTTTAGCTAGAGTAAAACCACCAACTGTGTGCATACCTTCCACGAACCTCCCAGTCTTAGACCACACTACTCATCACTCTCGGCAATAAGTCACCCCTGAGATGGGACTAAACTCCACTGGGCAATGGATTCCTAGTCTAGGCAAGGTCAATAGGAAATTCACACAGTTTAAGAGGAAGGATTATCTCCCAGGAGCCACTTACACCCACTGCTCATAGTCTCACATTCCCCACATGCATGTCCCACCCTAGGAGTATACACCTTCACTGTCACACAGTCCATTGACTGCTCCACTTCCCTTACCTTGGGCTTCAGCAACATGCCAGACCAGAATTCTCAGAGATCTGTAGCAGCTATGGGAATCCTTGCAAGAGAACTTACCTCCTCGGCACACTCTCTCACCTAGAGAGAGTTGCTCATAGGCCTGACTGTTACACATTATTTTGGTCACTCTGGTGGTGTCTCTACAGTTATGAGTTCAGGCTCTCATAAGGACCTTTTGCCTGAGAAAAGTGATTGTTGTCTTCTTCCATAAAACATATTTTTAAGATGAGTTCACAGGCTGACTATGTTGTAGAGTGCGAGAATCCTGATTCTTACAGGCAACCCTATACCTAGCCTACGAGGTGTTCACAGTCTGCTCTATACATAGGGTGTGAACCTGTTTCAAAGCTTAAAAGGAAGAGGAAGTTACGAAGGTTCTAAAAGAGGATATTCTAGAAAATGAGTTGGCATTCGCATGGTTGGCATCCTACTGACTTCTTAGATTTAGTGGGATCATCCTGATCCCTTTAACCATCTCTCCTTCTCCTATATAATGAAGGGTTTCTCAAGGAAGAGGTTAAGAAAGATTGAATCAAGCATTGATGAAAGAATAGATTCAAAATTGTGTGAGGAATCCTTTTTGAATTGATTCTTGAGGCCTCCATCTGTCCATCAAGCCCTAGTGGATCTTCTTCATGCAAGTTTGGAGCCAACGTGTGTGTTGGAACAAAGGACCACCGAAAGGAAGCTTGCAAAATCAAGGCAATATAGTTGTATATTCTACTTTCATATTAATATAATGCAACGGCATGTCCCTTTCCCATAAAATCACTCTTATTTTATTGCATAATTCCTTGATCATATGCATAGGTAGTCATTGAATATACTTTACTATCTTCACTTTGGCTGGTTTGTGTTGTCTTGGATCTGATCTCGCATGAGCACCAGAGCGAAGTAGGAACAAAAAATACCTAAGGAAGCGATATAAAGGTATGTCACTCGTTCTTCCTTTGGAAGTAAATTCAATGATAGTTTCTTAGGGAAAGCATCATGTCCTGTCTTGTTTTGTTCTAGATCCAGGTGGATATAGGGAGATCTGTTAGTGTCTGCATATACAGATTTAACCTATAACACTAACAACCTGCTTCTTCGACCACTTTAGCTCAGTTCCAACTGGGTGAGGGAAACCGCAATAGCATTAGCACTCAGTTGACACAAGGATGATGGCAACAACAAAAAATGGGCATGGGCACCAAAAACGACAACAACTAAACACTAAGACACAACACATCTCAGGTGATTACCAAGGTGTCAAGTTCCACAGGGACACATATCAGCCCACGGTTTATTGATTTCAGGGTGCGTGACAAGAAAATGCAGAGGTCAACGATGGGGGCCAACGAGTTTAGGTGGAGGATGGAAGAATGGGAAGCAAACCCCCTAGCAAGCTGACTTTCCAACTTAAATTCCATGTGCCTGAGATGACACATGTTGTTAAGCCCTAATATTGCTTATTACCCCTTAATTGGGGCATATTACATTAGTAATGTTATTTTATTCATGTCGTCTTTATTCCATTATTTGTAATTATACCTCCTAGTCTCCTATATATACCAAGGAGACATTTTCATTTGGATTCATCTTGTACTTGAACATTTATGTGGGGTAAAAGGAGGTTTCCCCCTCGAAGAGGCTTATTATCTGAAATTATCTCCTTTTCAAGGCGTTGAGTACTTATTCTGAGGTTTTTCTATGCTATATTGATATTTGGTTCTTAACATATGGTATCAGAGCTCAAGGTCTTGGGGTTTCCCTGCTACATCTGAGACACCTTGGAATTTTTGCTATAACTTTTTTTCTACAATGTTTCAGAAGAAACAACTTGGAGGATATTTATCAGATGGATCAAGGTATGTTGGGTTACAATTTCAGCTCCTGAGGCATTATACTTTCTAAGATACAGCTTGTGCAAGATAGGGTTCTGGAATCATCCTGAACTAAGTCATTGTGGTATTTTCGCTATAAAAATGTTTCTGTAATGTTTCATACCCTGAAATCTAGAGGATATTCACATAAATTAGTAAGGTATTTGTGGTAAAAATTTCACCTTCTGGGTAATCTTACATTTGTAGATACACCCTATGGAAGATAGGGTATCTGACTAGTCCTATTGACTAGTCTCAAGAAGGTGTTCCATGTAAAACAATCCTAACTTCTTCCTAGAGTATCAAAATTGAGTGATACTAGTTTCATTGGATAGTGGACAGTGTTTAGTATTTATGGTACGATTCTCAGAAATTTATATCAATTTTTTTGTGCGGGGCACACTATACAAGTGAGATTCCCTCAAAAGGCCAAAAATCGGCAAGTTGATGGGAAGTTACCGTAAATTACACTTAGCACATCCAATTTTGATGACACATGTGGCATTGCAGAGAAGAAATATCAGAGAACTACATAAAAGAAAGTTTCATACCCAAAAGGGCCAAAACTTGGGAGATATAATAGAAGAAAGATTGTCTAGCAGAACCACCCCAAAATCAAGGTTCAAAAGTGATACTTGGCCAACATGCCACCCAAAAAGTGAACTTCTACACCAAATAAGCCTCCAAACAATCCTACTTGGACTCTTGATGAAGGTGAAGAAATGTGTAGGGACATAAATGATTTACAAAATAAGATAGTAACAAAAGATGAACTACAAGAGATGGAAGCTAAGTTAGAGGCAATAAATACTAATATGGATGGTTTAAAAGAGGAGATCATGGAAGTATTGAAAAATTTTGTAACAGAGAAGACACATGAAAGTGAAAAGGCATCCCATGAAATTCATGATGAGGACACAAGGAAGGTGAATCAAGAATGGAGAAACTCCAACTTTGGGTTGAAGACCAACCATGTTCCTAAGATCGATATGAGGAAGTTTGATGGCAAGGACCCAATCACATGGATACTT
>ML785922.1:130299-140777 GCA_009831015.1 Picea engelmannii | reverse complement strand
AATTTTTTTCTTAATACAATGAATTTACAATTCTCTACTAATGATTCTCATGTTATTTTGGTGTCACTAGACACATCTTCCTTTTCACCTATGTCAATTGACATAGCCATGACCTTTGTATTCTCGAGATTGTAGGGCCATGTCATGGTAGGATTTGATTTTTTTCAGTGCTCTTCATGTCGAGATGTTGTATTAGGGGTTATGGTGTTAAGCTCATTAGGCGTTACAAGTCAGATAAATGTTACATTGGTTTAGAATTGTGCTTTATAGAGATTAGGTGTTAATGTTTATAGGGGTTAGGTATGACGAGAATTAAGGGTTAGGTGTAAGGGATGATAAGGGTTATAGTGTTATGGAGTAAAGTGGTTATATGGTTTGAGTATTATAAGGACTATTAGGTGCTTAGGGTTAATAAGTTAGGCTTTAGCTATTTGGGGTTTATAAGTTAGAAATTATAGAGGTTATAAGTGATTAGGGATAACATAGGTGATAGACTATGTACATGTTTGGGGTTATAAGGGTTAAATATTAGGGTTAAATTTTCAAGGGTTTAGGGGTTTGGGATTCTAAAAATTGTAGTGGTTATGAGTCAAATGTGTTTGGGGAAATAAACTATAGTGATTATAAGGGTTAATGGCCATAGGTTCTTAGGGGTTAGATGGTTACTCAGTAATAGTGGTTGTACTTAATATTATTAAAAATTATAGTTACAGGGGTTTAGGCAAGATCTAGAAGAGATTTGGTGAAGATATCTACTTGTTGATCTACTAAAGGAACAAAGATTTGCACAAGATGTCCTTGAGCACGAGGTTGCCAAATTTAGTGCATCCAAATATCCATGTGTTTTGTCTTCTGATGATTCATTGGATTATGAATAAGCTCAATGGTACTTTGATTGTCACAAAGGTGGAATCATTTTGTGGAGGAAGACCAAGTTGATCAAGTATCATCTGTATTCAGGGAAGATGCTTCCCAACATGAAATTCACTAGCATAGTTGTCGTTAGTGGAGAAGAGACTAACAACTTGTTTCTTCTTAGAAAACTAACAAATTGGTCCAGAGACAAGAGAAAACAAGTAGCCCAAGGTAGATATTCTCTCATCAAGATCATTTACCTAGTGGGCATTGAAAAATCAAAGGAAGCAGATATGAGTACGATCGGGCATGGATGGTACTCAGTTCTCCATATTTTCAATGGCCGTTGAGGGGGCACCAAACACTGCAAGACATGTGGTTCTCTTCCAGATGTTGGACCCTATATCTGATTGAACCGATTTCAGGGTGGGAAAGTCATTAAAAAGAAAAGACAACTCTTCTTAGGCCCCCGATGACATCTCCAAATTTCCTAACATTGTCGTCCACCACCATGTCCCGGTTCAGGAATATTAACCTGGTTCTCTTTTGATGTTCATGCAGAGTGCACCCTTGATACAAGGATTCCCCATCTCTTAGGATCGACTAACCATCCATGTCCAAGTGATGTTCACATGGAACATTTCCCCACTTCACTCTTCAAAGTTCTCATTTGAATATTTGCTACTACCACCAAGATCTGCACCAGGGACACATGTTGATATCATGAACAAAAACTATATATTATATGATATATTCATTTAACATATAACATATTATATAAAATATGACATATAATATAAAAAATATTTATAAAATTAAAATATTTTATATATTGTAAACATATATATGTTATATGTATGTTACATATATAACATATATATGTTATATATGTTACATATAGAACATATATATGTAACAGTCAAACAGAACCCAACCAGCCTAACCCCATTCGCATTCGCACAGTTGAAACAGAACCCGACCCCTAACCCCATTCGCATTTGCAATCATCCTGTTCAAACTCGACCATTCAAACTCAACCCGACCCCATTCGCGTTCGAACTCGACCATCCCATTCACATTCGAACTTGCCCCATTCACATTCACCCTGACCCCATTTGGCCGTCCCCATTCGCATTCATCCCTAAACTCGCCCCATTCACATTTATCCTGATCCACAAAGGTAGATAGAGACCCGAGAAAGAGACGCGGTGACCCCAGCAAGGAGCCACAGAGACAAAGAGCGAAAAAGAAGAAAACTATACCAACAATGACTTCCATTCTAGTAAATTTTCCTCACTTTTTCCTTTTCAAAATTTTCATTCTGAAAAGTCTAGGGCACACATGCATCATAATTTGAATGATATATTATATATATTCTATCTAGGGCACCATGTTTGAATTATATATTCTACAGATTTGAGTTAGGGCATATTCGAATTTGAACTTTTGTTCCTAGGGTTTTCCTAGTCACAATGTTATCAGAGGGATAACATGAAATCTATGTCAACCATCTAAAACACTTCAAGAATCCATCTAAATACCATAAATGTAAATTGGGCAGTCAAACAGTGTGAAATATCCTATAGTCCAAGTGTTTGTCAAAAGTCCACACTCAGGAATTCATATAAAATTTCTACAACAATGAGTAAATTCATAACAACCTCTATAAACATTTCAGTGGCAAATTGTTTGACGAAAGGCCAACACATTAAAACCAAGAAAAAGATAAAAAATAATTGAGTGGGAATTTTACAGTTTTAAATGCACACAAAGCTCTTCATTAATACATTTCTTATTTAGGAAATAAGGATCGGTATCTAGATTGGCCATTCCTCATAGATTTATTCTCATCTAGTATAATCTTTGAACACCCCTACACTCATAATTGATTTTTTCTGACATGGACTATTGTTTTACTAGAATCCTAATAGTCTCATATTTTTAACAAGCTAGGTGACAAAAACAACAAGGCAGAGAGATTGCTACATGAACCTAGATGTGAAGGATTTCTACATAGTAGTTGTGTTGGGTTGAGATAGTTCAAGTCCTGGTTGGAGGATTTTTTCTATTTCATTATTTGGATAATGACATGAAAATTTCTGAGCCTGCCACATGTCTTTTTGAATTTCCCTTTATTATCCAAACCAACTCCCTTCTTTGTCTCCCTTGTATATGTGGCACATTTTAATTGGTCCCAAAGTTGTTGATGTGGAGGTTCCCTACATCGTGGATATTTGACAGTATACATAGACATCTATATCCCTTTGTCTATATTATATGCAAAAGAATCATGAGTCACTTAGGGAATCAGAATATTGTAATGCTATGAGGTTTAATTTTCAAAACCCTTACAAACTTGAAATATTTATAGAACTCAATGAAACATATGCACTATTCCTTTAAAGCATTGATTTTCCTCTTATGTTGTAATAGAGAATCCATGATAAAAACAGACCCTACATTATAATTTTCTTATTGAACATGGATTCTACTAATAGATGAGAAGATAGAGGTCTGGTTCTCAGCAATTAGGTCCTCCTGTTTACGAATAAATTGATAGATTTATATTATTTTACAATAGGGGTAGTGTCTAGGTTGGCTATGGCTCTCCATGCGACCTATAAAATAGAGATATTACAACCAATTTGGGTGAATAAAAGAAAATTCCCCTTCAATAGACCCATCCAAGAACTCCTCAAATGACCAATGAAGAATATCCCCAACTTGCCTATGCCATTCTGACTAATGCCTTGAGAGTTGTAAGATTGCATCGAGAGCTGTGAACGAACTCAGGAGTTGTGAAGATACTTTGGGAGATGTGAAAATTACAAATGTCATAATGAATCCCATGCAATATCCACTTAGCCACAATTTCCATTCACCATTAATCCGACCAATATGTAATTGTGGCCTTTGAATAATGGCTTGTCCCATTTTTCCTTTTTGGATGGAGTGAGTCAAGGTAATTAAAAAATTTATCATTTTTTGGATGGAGTGAGTCAAGGTAATGGACAACAACAACAACATCACTTATCCCATTGTCAATAACTCGCACACATGCCTTAGCCTTTACAATTTTGTAGCCATCGATGGGTTACGAATCAATAACAACTCTATTATTTTTTACTTAACAATGTACTTTACTCTCAATTGCTCGCTCCCTTTTGACATGTATAGGCCACATTTACCTTTCTACTATTTATTCTCCTTGGGTCGAGGAATCACATCCTCCACCTTAGGCACCTTGGTTCCCTCTTCCCTAGTTGTGATCACCTCCATTTGTATTGTCAGTATCTGAGATGGAGGTCCTAAGGTGCTAAGTATGTAATGGTGAGGTCAGTTGTTAAGATGATAGGGAGGTAGGGTTTAAGGGAATGTGTTTCACCTTATTTTTTATACTAAATGCAAAAAATAATTAGCATAACATCTTTATGAATGATGCCAATGCATATGTTAGCATTAGAAGTCACTCCTGGATTTCTTGCAGGAGCAGAGCCCAATGCCCATCAGTTTTATGTCACGATAAATTTTAATGGGTGATCAAATGGGTAGAGACTCGGGAAGATATCACTCTAACTCGGGGACTGGGTCTAGTATGTAAGGAACAAAGGAGGTCTTGATCTAACTTCAGTCAGTGAGTTGATTAAAATATGAGCAGGTGGAAGACTTGGTAAGAAGAGTGAGAAAACTACCTCGGGCAACAGGTCTTTTGGTAGTTTGTAGAAGATCCTCTTGGTTTAGGGCTTTGGGAAACTGAAAGGGGGACTTGACTGGATCCTCCAATTCCAAGTCGTTCAACGCTAAGAAAATCATAGATACCGATTAGAGACAACGCAACTGTTACAGTGATCCAACCTACATCATCCTATAACAGTTACAACTCGACTGGATCCTCTAATTCTGAGCTGCTCTAATACAGTGTAAACAAAGATGTGAAAGAAACTAACATTCATAAGGCAAGAAGTCTCAAAAGTCCACACATAACCAAAAATAATAGTGCTTCATTAAAGCTTTACAACCAGTAGCCTTGCTCAACCATTGATCTGCTCTTATGGATGAATCTGGACCGTCGACAATATAATCTCTCCTGCTTACTTACTTAGAAGCCTAAAACAAGATTTTTCCATGATGCGCTCGGGCGCTTCTCGTGCAACTTGCAGACCTGAATTCTCTTGTGCCTAGGACAAGAAATGTTATTAATAGCATCCAAATGCAACCATGCATCCAAATGTAAGAAGTGAGCCAATGAAACCATCCTAGCTCCTCAAAAGTACAATGTCCCTTTCCCATGTGCTTAGTTATTGTGAAAAACAGGGAAACATCAAAGTCTAAATGCCTGTATGTTGGAATCTCTATCATTGTTGGCATGAATAATAAACTGAGTATGTATGAATGAAAGATTCCATCAGGTGGATGCAACAATGGAAATGATATGCTACAACATATGTCTATCCACTCTTGAAGAGGGTTTTTGTACACTCTATCATACCACATAATTTCCTCTTGCCTTCCGAGAATTTGTCTTGTTACCATCATATTGTTGTTCATATACATGTAGCTTCAAATTTTTCTTTGATCCTAGAGTAAAAGGTTGAAACTTTAGAACATAAATGATGCAATTTGTAATATTTCCTTGGTCACATGGGTTGTAAGAAAATGTCACATTTTCAACTTCAAATCTTGCCAGAATCCTTATGATTTTTCCTGTAGCATAAAGGAAACATTCAGACCATTCATCCTCAAAGGATAACCCTACATTTTCCAACATTTCATCAATATGATGTCTCCTAAGAATTCCAAACACTACTTCATCTAATATTAATTTGACACCGAAGTTCCTGGCAGCCAAATCTTGGTGTTGTGTTAAAGAATTAGAAAATGGTGAACATTTTCTAAGTTCAGGGTGGCATAATCAAACTTTCCAAGAAAACAATCCTTCCATAATAGCTCTAAGATGTCTCCATGCATGAATTGTTGTCCACGAGAGGATTTGCAACTATTTAGTATATTGTCCCTAGAAATCTCTTGAGTATTTATATCATTTTATGACCGATGCATCTTCTTTGTTTGTTGAACCTCCATGTCTTGTTTTCCAAACTTTGAAACAATGATGGGAATATAGGGTATACCTTCTAGAATACATCATGAACAAAAGATAAAAAATCCTTCTAAATCAATTGAATTGATGCCATATGAGGTTCAAGTGTCCAAGGTAAGTTCTTACCAAGGTATTTAAAGGTATAAACTTGATGGTGTGCCTCCTTGTTAAAAACCTTGAATCTTTGAATATTGAGACACAAGAGTGCAATGTTGCCTTCTCCTTGTTTAACCCTGACTACCATGTCATCACCTACCATTTCTACTTGTGCATACACATTGTAGCTATCCAACATTATGCCATTATGCCATGCCTACAATATTGTTCACTACCATGTTGGAGATGCATATTTACCATTCAAGACTTCTCATAGCCCAATTTTTCATGTAGAGGACCATCATTTGAATAGGGAATTAGAAGTTCAAATTTGAGATCCATCGCTTATTCATTCTTGTGTGCGATGATAAATGGTTTGATCCAGCCTCACTCATCCTTCTTGCGATCGAGTTGATCTAGCCTGAGGATAGACATTTCATGATAGGCCATACTTACCTTGTTAATGTGCTCCTAAAGGATCAGATTGCATATACAAGGAGAAACACGATCATTTACACCATCGTGTACCTCACCAGCCTGTTGGTAAACTTTACTCCATGGTAGGAAAAACACATAGGTTTGATTATCATTGCACTGTGGTCTTGATGACCATTGCATTGCATTGATCATCATATAGCATAATCAAGAAAAGCGTCTTCAACATCAGGAAAGTGTTCCAGCTCCATGATATCAACCCCAGGGAGTTAGGAATCTAGAAATAATGGGTTGTCCTCATGAGGATTCATTTGGATCATATTACCACCATAAAATTCAAAGGGGCATCAAACCGTAGTTATTCAATATCAAGCATGTGCTCAAAGTTTGATTTGATTAGATCACCAAAAACATGGCCACCATCTTCCTCATACTTGTCATGCAATTGTTCTTCTAGTGCAGCAATGGCATCTTCATATGACAGGGGCCAAAATCCTTTGGTAGAAGTGGGTCTTGTTGTAGGGATGGAGGTGACTAGGGCTTGTTCCCCTATGAAATGATGCTCTGACAACTCTTTAAATAAGATGATGGGTTGATCATCACTCTAAAGGTATTTCTTTTCTACAACATCGACCAATAGTTTATTGCCTTATACCTTTCAACCAACTTATTGAAAAAAATATCCATGGGATTACTTGATAGGCTTGCAAAGTTTCATCAAGTTTCTTCCTTCTTTCCATGCAATGTTGAAGCAAAAAATCCTCGTCGTAGAATTCTTCAAGAGCCTACTCACAATCTCAAAATCCTGCAAATTGCTTTGATGAAACTTGAAATTGAAGACACAACCCTTGGAAAATCTTTACGAAACCATTAATGTGTTGCAATTGCTCTCAATGTACAAACAAACAATTTCATCATAATATCCTTATGAATAATGTTTAGGTCTGCCATAAAATCCCTAGTCATGACCTCCATTTGTATTGTTAGTATCTGAGATGGAGGTCCTAAGGTGCTAAGTATGTAATGGTGGGGTCATTTGTTAAGATGATGGGGAGGTAGGGTTTAAGGGAATGTGTTTCACCTTATTTTTTATACTATCTTCCCACCACTTCCCTTGCCACCCTTAAGTCCTTATTTAATTCCATAGGTTTATCATACAATATGGTTTAGCATGTGTTTTTTCTGTTGTCGGGATTTGGTGGTCCGTGCTTGTCATGGTGTAGCCTAAAATTTGGTGGGTGGTGTGCTCTTGTCATGGGTTTTTTAGATGTATTATCAACTATGATATATGGTTGTGGTTATCTTGGTTGTTGTGGTGCACTATGGATTTTCCTATATCTGGTCTCTAATATGGTGATTAGTCATGGTTTTCTTAGAGATCGTGGTGTACTATAGAATTTAGTGGTCCATGAATTGTTCTCATTGTGGCATAGCCTAATATTTTGTGGGTGCTCTATGTTTCCCATGGGTTTCATGCTTATGGTATTGATTATGGTTTTTTGTTGTGGTTGTCTTGGTGATCATGGTGCACTCTGGAATTTGGTTGTTGTTCCATGTTTTTCATTCCTCTCTTGGGTTTGGTCTCGATTATGGTGTTTTGTAGTGGTTGTCGATGTGTGGTAAAACATTTAATGGAGGAGGGTTGTTTTTCCATAGGATTGTGGGTAGTTTCATTGCTACCTCTTGCATACACTAGTAGATTGGTTGGAATTGTTGGTATTTGGCACATAGAAAGGGATGTGTTTTCCTTGTGATAGTGTTCTTAAAATTGGATTTTTCCATATGTGTTTTCTTTTCGAGTTGGTCTTTAACACATAGAAAAGTATGTGTTTTGCTTATTAACATGTTTTTTGCTTTGGATCTATCCTTGTGTGTTTTCCTTTTGTATGTGATATGGGTTTCATGTTGTTATGTCCCATGTTCAACCCTAGGTTTCTTTGATTCCTACAAAAAAATTATTGTTTCCCTATAGTATTGGGGTTTAGGTTGGCCTTGTAGGAGTTGACAATGCAACACAAGGGGGTTTGCAAAAATTAGAGGCATTTTGTGTCATGTGGTTCCTCTTCCTTGAGTAGAGGGTGCCTAGTTTGGTTATCCTAGTCTAGTATTTATATTTTTCTATACCATTTCTAGAAGTTATGGCATTGTTCAAGTTCAAGTGAGAATTTTTTGTTTAGGTTCATTTTGCACAAATCCAACAAACAACAACCTTAATACTATTTTTTTGTTAGATCCATATGATAAATTTATCATGTCCTTAGTGTTTTGAAATTTTTAATATGTCCTTAATATGTCCAAAATAAAGAAGGATATCACATTAAATTAGGTGGTTGACCACTAATATTGGTAATTGTACACTAGTCCAATTGTGCATCCAAAACTAAAGATATACAATTTTTATTTAGAACTATGAATATGATGATGGACTACTAACTAACAACACATGCACATTCAACTGAAGGTACAACCAAACAAGTACCTATCAGATATTTCTCCATCGAGTGAGGAAAGATTAGGAAAAATAGAGGCTGGAAATGTGACTGCATCTAGTAGATATGATAAGCAAATAAGGACCAGAGGTGAAAAAGTCAGAATAAAATTTTGTAGAGGCATGAATTTTTTTCTTGCCGAAGGAGGATCATGCTCTTATGATGATGAGAGCATATGATACATAGATGTTCCACTTAGGTATAAGAATCTGGTGAAGCAATGGGTAGCTAAGGAACTGCCTCCTATAGATGTTGACTTCGTTGTCAACAATAGGAGATATCGCATTGCACCATCCTCCCTGCATGGCTCGGGGCTATTTTCCATGGATGGAATAATTGTAAAATACAATACAGTAACTGAATTGATGGACTATGTCAGACCATGTTACAATTATAATGACTGGATGCGACTGGTCCAGTTCATGCAAAGTATGCAAAGATTTGCACTCGCCGTAAATTATATACAACTAATAAACAAGAATAAAAATAAGGGAGCGACTATTTATATTGATGGAAGGACTAAATCTTCTGGAAATATTGCAGGGTTTATAAAAAACACATGATCAGAGACAACAAACAAACAACCAAATTGCATATATGAGGGACATGAAGAGAATCGGGTAGTCATGTGCGCAATAAAAAAGATATCTCCCGAGGAAGAGTTATTAGTGGATTACCATTTGAATCGAATAGAAACATTGACTAATAGTGTGCAGGTTCTTATGCAACACCTCTTTAAGAAACCTCTACTTATTGCATTATATTTTTTTATTATCTTTAACATTGTTGTAAATGTTATCTTTAACATTGTTTTTTTGTTATCATTAAGAATTTTTTAAATATTTGAGGGTTCTAATTATATTTTAATGTGGCAGGATGATCGTGGAAAAGGGCCAACCGTAGAACATGTAAATGATTATCAATTTCCACTTTCATTTTACGCTGTTTTTATTATTTGATTATATAATTTAATTGAAATAAAATTGTTTTTGCTGAAATTATATGTAGTCAGCAAGCCATGTGGATCATGATTCCGCCAATGAGGAAGGTTTTTATTATTGCGCTGATCCGATCCTCTTGTTAAAACAAAAGATCATTAAAGCTAACAAGGAACTTGTTAGATCGTCTAGAAAAAACTCTGGACGCCAAAGAAAGGATCAAGATCCTTATGTCTGCAAGATACCAGATATATAAAATATGCAGAACAGAAATGAAATGCTAGAAATGACAGAATGACAATAAAATATCCAGCATAATCTTCACAATACACGGAAATGATATACGAAATAGCAACAGAAATAGCACTTTGATTCAGATAGCAATGTTCACAGGCCTCTTCAAGGGGGCAACCTCCAGTTGAGAAGCACTCTGTTACAATAATCTCCAAGCTAGGGTTCTCATACCCTCGCCTCTTATTTATACTAAATATGTCTATTAAGAGAAGCATCTAGAGGAAGATCCTTCTAGAAGCAGAAGCTTCTATTAGGTCTTCTTACATCCACCTT
>ML785922.1:85318-102312 GCA_009831015.1 Picea engelmannii | reverse complement strand
ATGTACTAGCTACACATGCATTTCTTGTACATATACACTAGTATGTATGGGTTTTCTTGACTTACTTACTGATAATGTCTATTAATTGTTATGAATATGTGAACCAGGTTTCTTTTCCTTTGTACCATAAGACACCTTAACTTCGGGACGAAGTTTCCTGAAGGGTGGGTGTATGTAACAACCCTAGTAAAAAATTATTAGGTAATTATTTTTTCTAACATGTTATTAATTAAACAAAGATTGGTATAATGATACTAATTAAATATTAATTAATTAATTAATTTTTATAATTTGATTAATTAATTGATTGATTAATTACCTGTTACATTCATTGACATGGGTATTAAATTAAGAGGGTTAATAAATTATATTGTTTAATTAAATGATCTATGTATGCTAGGGGATAAGAAGCATTAATAAACGGATAAGGAACATTAATAATTGGGTAAGGGGAATTAACTATGAGGATAAGGTAATAAATGTGTAGGTAAAGAAATAAATGAGGGGAAAGGGTGATGAAGGGGGGCATATGAGCGGAAGAGGGTTTACGGAAGGGGGGATCATTCGACTTGTTTTGGAAGAGGGTTCTCTTGGATTTTTTGGGGGGGTTCTCTTGGATTTGTAGAGGAGAGTTTTGAGTTTATTAGTCGGGGAATATTAGTACAGGGGGCACTGGTTTGCTGGGGGTTTTGGGCACGGGGGCTAGGATATCCATATGGTATCCTAGAGCTAGGTGTTGACGGGCGAAAATGAACGCTCGCCAACTGGAAGAGTGGATCCGGTCTGGGGTTGTCTAAATAACCCAAGCCATTTGGGATAACCCACCCTGACGGGTTTAGCGGCTCTGTTAGTCGATCTAAGTCCTAGAAAAACAAAAGAAAACTAGACTAAATAAACTAATCTAAATAAAAATGACAATCAAAACAAACTAATAAACAAATCTAAACTATTATATACAATTTACTATCTAATACTATAATAACTTTAATTCTATAAAATCAAATGTTCAATTACCAACAGAATCAAATTCAATTACAAATGTACAATATTTACAAATTACAGATTTAAATGAAAACCTGCAAAACTCATTTGTAATCTGTCCTAAGACAACAAAACTATTGTTGATTTTTATAATTTTATGAAAAAGAAATAGAATAAAAACTAACTATCTAAGCTAAGCAACTAAAACACCAACTCTAACTACAAATCTAAACTATACATTATATCTATCTAAACTACTTATATTATACTAACAAATTTACTATCAAATGACAATAACATAACTGACCTGAAGTAACGCTTCAGGTTTTTCCTATATGCAATAGTTGTTTTAGCTGTTTGGAGGGAGGAAAGATGCACCGGATTATCCACGAGCTTCTCGTAAACAAGAAGCAGTTGTGCTCTTCAAATATAAATGACAGGACAAACAAGACATAAAATATAACAACAATTTTATGATTTACAAACCATCACAATTAGATAAATTTGTGTGCAAGGATTTCTACGAAACGATTCAATTAACAAAGAAGAGAAATCTGTGATTCATTAACTGAACCAAAGTAATTGATGTACTTTTCAAATAGGAGAGATCAGATATGGATAACACATCAACCAATTCACATCAACCTGCAATGAATTACGATAGCTAAAGTAGTCTGTAATCAACTGCAAACTGATATGAATAAAATCTGAAAAAAAAAGTTTGATATATTGAAAGCAAAAGTTGTTACAAGACATCAACTTTCATCCTAGTCTGTATCACAAATCCATAATCTGGTTCTCTCCACCGTGAAGATGATGATTTTACAAGAAATTGGCAAGTATTTAAAGACTTCCCACAGGGTAAAACATCCCTGTGGGAATTATCAAAACAGTTTACAAAAAATCTAGGATAATATCCCAAGTCTCTCTCTCTAACTCAAACTAACAACTTAAAATAAAAACTACATCACACAAATATATCCTAAACTACGACAGCCTGCCCAATTGATCATTGCAATTTGTATGTACCTGAAAGAGGACAAAAATAGACAAGTTAAAAGGATATTTTGTTGATAAAATTGACAAAAATCTAATTTTAAGACTAGCTACAGAATCTTGTGATTCTGTAGCTGGTCTAAATTAAACACATAATCGTTTGAAAATCAATTCAAATCTTAAAGAATTAAATTCAAACTATTGAACAAGCATTTAATTGTTAATTGGAAACCAAACGAATCATTTGAATCAAAATTGTTATGCTAATTTGAGAGCAAACGAAATCGTGGTCAAGCAAATGATAACAGAGATACATGTACTCTGTCCAATTTGTTATCACCAATTTGGGGTAAACAGAATCGCATTAGATAATTTGGCAGTGATGAAATCATTTTCATGAACTAATTCCAATCGACACAAACTGTAAGAAGCTAAACAAATTTTCCATGCCATAGTTTAAGTCGTTTCCTCCGTTAACAAAATCGTTTTTGAATCCAAACGAAATCAATTGATAAAACTATATTAAACATATACAAACGATCATACTAATTGTGGCACACAACAATCAATTGTAAATCAAATCAAACAAGAACGAATCAAAATAGTTTTGGGGTTTGACACAATCGTTATGAATCAACAGAGATCCACTATTTTAGCAAATAGATCCTTTTCACAGGTCGAATGTAATCCAAATGAGAATGTTGATTCAATAAAAAACAGAGTTGTTCCTACTAAATCGAAGTCAAACAGGGTTGTTTTTCTGATTTAAAAGATTACATCGTATTTATCGAACCAATAACTAATAATGACGCATTACACTCATAAAAAATCATACCAATTCAAACCTACAAAATCGTTCCAAAATTAAACCATAAGAACTAAATTAGAGCCGATAGCAATCCAACCACAACAAAATCGTATCAAACCAAAACATAACCGTTTTCTAATTTTAGCACAAAAATATCTTGTACAAGTCAAATGCGATCAAAATCCAAACGAAAGCGAACACCATTGATTTCGTTAATTCAAACCAACAAAACTATTCTAAAATGAATCAAATCAAGTCAAAACCAATCAATCGCTTCTACTAATCTGAGAACTAAATCGTAGGGATGTCTGAGTTTAGCAAACAAATTTCCCACTCATGATTCATAACGAAATTATTTTGGCCAAATGGAAGCAACAAAATCATTTTGAATGAAAACAAACAGAGCCATCGAAAGCAAATTCAATCGGTTATAACAATCCAAGCCAACACATAAAATGAAATTAATATTTGAAATTCATACATGAGCAGTAAAAAAGAGGCTTCGATCAGGATAACTTGGAATTGACAAAGGTTGTTGTCGTGTCGAAATTCCTGAAGACAATCGAACCAGTGGTTTTTTGTTTCTTGTCATTAGCTTGAAGCCTGTCCCTTTCTTTTGATAGCACTGTGACTTGGTCTTCGAACGATTTGATCTTTGATTGCAGCAAGGGAACGTCGGTGTAATAACGCTCTAGCCACACATTGCATTGGATGCATGATGTTTGCTCGGTCTTTGATAACACAGGAGAGGGTTTGTTTAAGCCAACAGAGGTTTCATTATGCAACTTGATTCCCGAGTAATCTGGATTGTTCTTTAGGCATGGGGAAAAATTAGAGACAAAGTCATAGGGTTTCTCGGAGCATAAGCCATGGGAATAGGGGTACTCTTCAACTAGGAAACGCTTGATATCGGAGTCTGATTCCTCGCTCATAACTATGGGTTTTTGGTCGACGTTTGTCTTAGGTTTATTCTGGGAAAGTCTCGATATCAATCGAGCATTTTTCTTACCCTTGCTGTCAACAGTAGGATTACCCTTGACTTTCTTACTCACAGGCTTCTTGACAGCCTCAGTTTTGTCTGTTATGATGTCGGGTAGATCGATGTCAGGGAAAACTGAGGTTTTGGCAGGGGGAGAAGAATTTGTAATGGCACGGCTGGACCGACCCTAGTCTCACTGACCACAGCCTTGTCGATTTGAACAGACTCTAGACTAGCAAAGCCATTTCGGGATAAAAAGGGTTGCCAATTATCACCATGAAGATTTAAATGATGGACGATGATGAGTCTGATCAGACCGTGATGAAACAAGCTGCTATCAGCCTTCTCACATTTGAATCTCTTAGACATCTTATAAAGACTACGCAAGAAGTAATGCGGCATGTTCAAAGAATAACCCATGAAATTCATTAATAACCGGAGGTGATACAGAAAAACCAAGCCATACCGACCTTCACAGATCACAAATTGTTTCACAATTACCAAAATATCGTGTCACTTGGGTTTAAGGGTGGAAATAGGCATACCTTTATCACAGGAGACAACCTTCCTTGATACGAATAGCAATGGCCACAACACCTCATCAAATTTGGAGTTTTTAAACCATCGCTGGCCCGTGGCTGCTAGTCCTGTAGAAGAGCTTATGAATTCTTCATTGAGTTCAAGTTGAATGTCACCCACTTTAGCCCTACACCCATCAAAGGTGAGGGAGAATTGTTGGGCAACCGAAAGTTTGAAGCCCTCGAACCTCTGTATAAACACGAGCCAACCACTGTCTTCTAAATCCTTTCGAGCATCGTCGAACAGTAACAGAGCTTGACTACCATTTGGCTCTATACGCACCACCGGTGCCATAGACAGGAGCACACGGTGAGTGAGGTGAACAGGCCAGGGTTTGAACACAATATACGCAGGGGCAGAACACTCACAGGCTTACCCAAAACTAGCAAAGGTGAAACGGGATAGGGGGAAAACATTAATGACAAATCGTGCGAAGGTGGTGGAGCTATTTCAGCCCATGCAAAATAGTCATCTCCATAGTACAACCGTTGGCGCATATAACTATTCAACCCACTATTGCATAGGTTAAAACTACGCCATTCAATCAACCAATGAAATCTATGGTAAGTGGATTAAACATTTGTGCGAGCAATAGTTATAGTTTCAAAACCAAAGCAATAAATCGAAATCACACCAAGGGTTTGATTATATGAACTATGTGTTGTATGAAACGATTTATACCAAGGGTCTTACCACAACACAAATGTGTTTTCATGAAACCAATGTGTCAAGTGAATCGATCAAAGAACATATAAATCCAATCATCAATGCATCACAAACTCAATCACTCATAAAACGAAATTATATAATCAATCAAAGAATGCCAAATGAGTACAGATCAAAGGGTCTTGCCATTTGTATAACAATAAGTAAATTGGAAACGCAATGGGCATATCGACAAGAATGATCGCAACAATCCAGTGACGATTTTAATATGACTTTGAAAACCAAGTTTTCACACTTGTAGTCGTGAAAACAAGAACAAAGGTAAGTGTGCAAATAGCGCAAAATAATAGTGTCGTTTTATTCAAGGATTGCGACGAAAATCAAGGTTTGCAAAACATTGGTGTAGGCAGCTTATAAGGGCAATAGAAAATGCGAATTGGCTGCCAACACTAGGAAGTTGTCCTAGTTGGCAGGGTGGAAACACGATTTGGGCAGAGTTGGTCTGTGGCTTCAAGCTGGGCAAGGCAGCAGCAGGAAGGTCAACAAGACAAGCGGAAAGCGGAGGGTTAGCATCAAACCAAGGTATTTTAAATTACATATTTGTTTACTTCTGTCATGAAATTATTATTCGTTGATAAATTTATATGCATATGTGCTAAATTTATAAGAAATTACTGAGTTTCTAAAATCAAGTAGAAGTTACTCTTTCAATTTATGGAATTAATGGATGTTAAATTAATATGGTTACTACAGGATCAAGGACAACTAGTGAGGATTATCTCGATTTGACCATCTAAACTAGGTAAGACAACCTGTAACTAATTGGTAGTTATTGAAAGATCATCATAAGATATTTTTGGGAAAGATCAGCATTTTTCTTTGAAACTTGCTCTATTAAGGTCAACCCTAGCTATAGGATAGTTTAGAATCTACAACAATTTCTTCAATTTTTTAGCATTTTTAACTAGATCTAGCATTACTTTTTTATTTGGAGAGTGCAAATAATTTAATATTGACTATTCTCTTATCAAAATTAGCCTTACTTTTCTCTAGATCAAATTAAAAGCATATAACAATTTGGGGTAATAGTTGCAAGTGTATAAACTAAAGTTTTGATGAAAATTTTGAAAAACAATCATTGATTTATATTTCATATAAATCCAAAAAAATATATGAACAAGAGAAAGTTAAAAAGAACATATAAATCCAAAAAAAAAGATACAAACAAGAGAAATTTAAAAAAAAGAAGCGATGTAGTGTTTTAAAACCTTAGATATTTTACCTTAAGTTGTTTTTTTTAAGGAAATCTTGGCCCTAATCCCATGAGGCCGTGTGGATCCTTGGGTCATACAAATATGTATGAATCTTTTTCAAGTGAATCCATGGCCATATGACCTTCTCAAGAAATGTTTATATGATTTTTTCTCTCTGAACTTAGTCATATATATTCCATTAATTTTTTTATCTTTTTGTTGGGTTTTACCTTGAATTTTTTTAGTTTGGTCTCTTCCATATTCCCATACAACCCTTTCTTCAATTGCTACTCTATTTGTGTTACCATATAAACCATCTATGTTGGTGTTTGTGATTATTGCATTCATGTGTGATTTATTATTGTATGTGGACCTTGGACTTTGAAGTTGTTGATCCATATGTTAAGTAGTGGGAAATATTTTAAAACTCTAGTTGCACACACAAACTCTCTACCAAGTGTGATATGGCCCTCTCCACTATATAGATATGTTTTGTACACAATATGATTTTTTTATCAATTTGCATTTAAATGTCTCTCTTATCATATGTGTGGATCATTGGAGTGCCCAGAACATTGGACCCTTGTTGCACCCTCCACAAGAGATCTGTAACTCATTTTTGGGAGAACAATTACAATTCAAAATATGAATATCATGCCTCATATTGCAATGTTGTTTTTTTCAGCCAAAAGTGTTGTTAGTTCTCAACCTTCACAATAATTTCACAATGGATTAGATGGAATCATTCCTAGAAACAAGTTGAATGGAGACTAGTGATTTTGTAATATCTATGCAACTTGGATTTTATGAGGGAGCAACTTGTTGTTAGGTAGAATACCGTCAAACTTAAATAGATGGACTTCCTTTCATATATTCAAGGTATTCTATATCTTATCCGAATGTAGTGTTTCCAGCATCTATGGAAGATTTCTTTGTTCATTGTTCCTCGTGCAACTATATCCATCTTACTTCGCAATGGAAATATGGACACAACCTTCCCAACTTATATAGTATTCTTCATCATTGTAATCAATTCTTTCCCACAATTCCAACTTTTGGATTTAATGGGAAATGTATTGGTAGGTGATTTTTCAAGCTTGTTTATTATGGTGTTTGTTTTATCCAAAAATCACCATGACAAGTTTTGGGAATTTACAATCATAAGTATTTGAAACATCTGGTGGAAAGAAAAGATCATACTAATGCATTGATTTTCACATCCGGTTTCTCAATTCTTACTTTCATGAAGTATGCATTAAGTTCCAAGGAAGGATCCTATCTTATTCATTTTTTAGGTACTAGTTCTTGGATCATACCCTAACACTAGGATCACCCCACAAGAATAACTTGATAACTCAACACTCAAATTTTCCAACTCAATCATGGGCCGCAATTTTATGTTTAATCATTAGAGAAATTAATCAATTAGTATTTTCCACATGGCATTTATGGCTTAGCCTATGGTCTTTGTAATTCAGTTTTCTAAGCTCATTTTCTATCACTCATAACTTTTGCATGAAACATATATCCTGAGTTTTTTTTCTAGACTGTATTTATGAGTCCTCTTAATAGTGATGTAGGTGGCTTAAGTGAATTGTTCTATTTGACATGGTAAGTTTCATTTGTTTCCAAAAACCCAATGTTGGACCTTAATTGTGCGACTTAAAATGGTCATAACTTGCTAATATGGACATCATTTTGAGTTTTTTTTCAAAATGCATAAAATTCCATACTCTATGCAGTAGTGATATCAGTTTCTTTTGATTTATCCATATGATTATCAAGGATGAAAATGACCACATATTTCTCCTTTGTTTGACTTTGGCAATAGTCTATTTGAGGAATTTTCTTGATGGTAGAAATTTGGTGCTTTTCTTGGCACAATGTATTTATGATTGGGAGACCATTTTACATTGCATGTGGTGCATATTTGAGAACTAGTTGAACTTGATGATCATTGTGAGATCATGTTCAAGTTCTTGATTGAAGAACTTTGGTTGATTTTCAACACTTCCAACTTGTTGGATCACGTTCAGCTTCATATTTTGATATCATTAATGCCTTACTAGAGTTGTTCTTTGAAACATTGTGGAATTTCCATGATGATTCATGCCTTTGCACTTGGAGGATCTTTCTTATAGTTAGCTCTCTATATTCTTCACCTATTTCAAAGTGGTGTATGTGAAGAGTTTGGAGACAGATTGGTTATATATACTATTTCTCTATATTGAGTTTCTCAACACTTCATCATCAACATATTGAGGTTGTCATAGCTAGTCATTATGCATTGGTTCTTAATGGTAATAGGTGTCTTCTCCTTTTACCTTATTAAGGATCCAATTGCACCGTATTGAGGGTTTCCTACATTGTTCCACTCAACAACTTATCCTTGACAATAGAAACTTTTGATGCTATCTTTTCCACTTGTCCAAGATGTTTGAAGTTTTTATTGAGGGCGAATGTAACGTGATTGTTATGATCTAGTGCCTTAAAATTGATATAAAAAAAAAGTCAATGAATACAGTCCACTTCAAGGGGAAAACCTCCTTTTACAATATATCCAATTTAGAATACAATATGAAATGAGATGAGATAAGATGATCCTAATACTAGGTCTCCTTGTTATATATAGGAGACAAAGGGTACAATTATAATGAAGGGTTCTAGCCAACACACAAATATAACACTAGAAATGTAATAATTCAATATCTAAGGACTAGTAAGGGTTTTTATACATAACATGGGGATTTAGCTATGGAATAACATGCATCTGTCCTTCAAAAAAGTGTTTCCATCAACACTTGACAACTGCAAGTGTGTCTACATGAAGAAATCATCTTCCCATGTCACCTCTTCCACTGGTAGCTTCTTCCATTTGATGAGGTACTCAATAATTGCTCAATTTCACAGCTTATTAATACATATTTCAAGGATTGTTTATGGTTATAGTATGATTTTCCCTTCTCCATTAATCTATGGTAAAATAGTTTGCACCGAGATCTGGTCACTAATTATATTCTTTAAGCAAGAAGCATGGAAGAGTGGATGTGCGCTTCCTGGTTGTAGATTAATAGCATGGGAATGATCTTGAGTAGGTGGAATATCCTTAGGAATATCTCCAAATACCCTGGAATAATTGTTGATAACTTTTTGTAGATCCATTGGAGTAGAGGATATAGATTTTTCAACATCTAGGGAGCACAATTGTGAAATTACACCATGGTGTTCCTTTTTGAGTAATTTTGTCATGTTGTTAGAGATTATCACTTTAGAGGCTTTTCCTTGGATACATATAAGCTCAATTTCATTTCATTCTAAGAAAAATATTATGAAAATATATTGAAAATTAAGGGCCATTATTCCCAATGATTGTAACTATTTTACCCTTAATGCAACATCAACACCACCCATTTTGATGGAAATCATGGGACTATCCAATAAATACTCCCCAATATTGAGCTTAATACTATGGCACTTCCTAGGACAATTTATGGTACCTCCATCTCCAATCATTACTTGAAACTATAGTGCTATATATACAAAGCAATTGAGATCTTTTGCTAATTTGTAATTGATGAAGTTATGGGTACTACCAAAATAAATCAACATTGTTACCTTTTTTGTTTTGATATATCATTCTATATTGAGTGTTTGTGGAGTATTGATTCCATGAAATGCATGAAAAGATATCAATGGAGAAGTATCTTCTAGCTCTATATCTTGTGATGGTTCCAATTCTTGATCTTGTTCCTCTTCATTGTCTATGTAGATGCTTTCTTCTCACTACATTTATGCCCCTTACTATACTTGTCACAATTGAAACATAGTCCCTTTTCTCTTCTTTCATCCATTTGTTGAGGTGTCAACCTTGTCAGTTGAGGTACACTTGTCTTATGAACCCAAAAACAATGTCTTCTTCATGTGTATGCTCCAATGGTAGACTTGTGTGTATCCTTATTCTTGGCTTGAATATGATGAGAAAATTGCATAGCTTCCATAATATTTGTAGGATGTCTAAAGAAAATATCATGTTTAATGTCTTATTTTAATCCACCCATGTAAGTTTCCAACAAATGTTCATCACTTATGTCATCCACCCTTGTTGCCAATACCTGAAATTTCGAATTATAATCTTCAATATCACCTAAGAGTTTGATTCTTGTCAATTGACTAAAGTAGTCACGTTCCCAAACTTTCCCATATTGTTCTTCTAAGTCTCTTGTAAATAAATTCCAAGTATAATGATAAAAGGGGGGCTTCCTTTTAACTACCCATTGATACCATTGATATGGTTTTATCTCAAAGTTCAAAGTTGCTATGTGAATCATTTTCTTATGATCCATAATATTATGTAACTCAAAATATTTATTTATTTGGTTCACCCAGGTAAAGACCTATGTTCCATCAAACTTATTTAATTCAATCCTGGGAAAGTTGAATTTAGGACCCCCATCATAATTAACTCCACTATTAGAGTTAAATCCACTTGAAAATTATTATTAGCAAGTTGTTCAACATGAATACTACATTTATTTTCATGATTCCCTTGCATTTTGATATCTCCTTTAGGGAGTCTCTCATCTAGAGCATGAATGATCATAGAAGACATGGAATTTTGCAATTCCTTCATTGAATTTTGTATTTCTTGCTTATTTTCATCCATCTTATTTTTCACGTCATTCTTACTTTCATCCATCTTCTTATCCATATTATTTTCCATTTCATTCATATTTCTTTTCATATCTTTCTTATTTTCAGTTATCTTCTTTTCCATTTGATGATAAATCTCTTGGATTTCATCTTCAGTCATGGTTGATATCTCTAGAGTTTTATTTGGTGAAGTGAATTTTGGAGGAGCCTTTGGAGCCATGTGAGAAAGTAATAATTCTCTTTTTTTTCCTCTTTATCACAAATTTTGAATCACCAAAAATAGATATTCCAATAAAACGTTATGCCAATTGTAAGTTATGTACATTTCAAGCCCTTAATTTGGAGTATGTCCTCCTGGCCAACCTTCCTTCTAATGTATTTCTGAAATTTTGGCCTTTCTGAGTCTAAATTTTAGTCTGCAATACTCTGATATGTCTTCTTTGCAATGCCACAGGTATGACCAAAATTTGATGTTCCAAGTGAAACTCTGATATGTCTTCTTTACAATGCCATAGGTCTAACCAAAATTTGATGTTCCAAGTGAAAGTTATGGTAACTTTCGCAAACCTTATTGATTTTTGGACGTTTCTAGAGAGATAACATGTAAAGAATGTCATGTGTCCAATATTTAATACCTAATTATGAAATTTGTACCAAAAATAATATGGATTTCGTTATTTCAAATGCAATTGATCTCACTAAATTTGGATCCTTAGTGAAGAATATATGATTGTTTTACCCGAAACACTTGTTTGATACTAGTAATAGGACTAGACAAAAACCATATCTTCCACAGGGTATATCTCCAAAAGAATAATGACCGAGAAGATGAAATTTTTACCATAGATACCTTGATATGTATTCTAAATAAAATCCAAGTTTCGATGTATGAATTGTCCCAGAAAAAAATTATTGTGAAAATACAAAGATGACTCATTTAAAATTGAATTTAGGACAAGTCAAAAACCCTATCTTCCATAGGTTGTATCGATGAAAGTATAACGACCCACAAAACTAAAATTGGTACCATAGATACCTTGATATGTTTTCTAAATAACCTCCAAGTTTCAATCTCTGAATCAACCCATAAAAAAAGGTTATAGAAAAAATTCTAAGATGACTTTCTTAGAGAAGAAAAACCCTACTATTGTTGCTATGATACCAAATGTTATGATCCAACACCTTAAAATTGATTAAAAAAATTCAGTGAATATCGTCTGCTTCAAGGGGGAAACCTCCTTTTACAATATATCCAATTTAGAATACAATATGAGATAAGATAAGATGATCTTAAGATTGGGTCTCCTTGTTTTATATATGTGGGGCTTTGTATAGGACTTAACAATAATCCCATATTCTTCCAAATGTGTTCATTACAGTTGTTGATGTAATGATTTTCTAGTGGCCACAATTATCATTGTATATCCTATCACTATGATGACTATGAGAATATCATTTTGAGGAATTTATAGACACAATGAGGCATCATTAGACTTATGAGATCTCAAATATATCACATTATTATCCTATTATTCTTATGTAACAAAAATCCTTCCTCGGCTTAGGTGATCATTCCTCTTGTCAACATTATGGGGAAATGTTACAATGTGTTTTAATTTTTTCCAGTGGCTAGATGTCATTTTGTACTTAGTGTCATAATGATGATGATTATAACATAATTTGTGGGTCACTTATACATGTAACATGGCCTTAATACACCTTTTTAATATTGCACATGTGCACATGGAGATAGTTTTGGCATTTATTTGGTGGTGACATGTCTCTTAGATAATGGTGACCTACACTCATAGATAGTTCTTATCCACTACTTCTCCCTTATCTCTTGATGAAATTATCATCAACCTTTATGGATTGGTTGATTTTCACCCTTGATTGTGCCTTATGAGAAATGGTCTAGGTTTCTCCTAGTTACTATAAATTAAGCCAATTGGTCTTGAATCAAGTAAAAATGGAGGGTCACTTATGGTATTGATCATTTAATTGGATCTTATGGGTCCTTAGGCTAGATCATCCATATGCTTGAGATTTGATGGGTATTATTTGAACTCCATACATGTGTGTGCTCTATCTATTGTAATTAGGAGAGTTTTGAAGAATAAGAAGGCCTTGTTTTCATAGATGTTTCACCATCCTCCGATTTTACCACATAAATTTCTTGTCTCCTCTCTCTTGTTTGTTATATTTACTTTACTATTTTAATGATTTTCATATGAGTTTAGATAGGATAATTTTTTGTAATATGTTTCAACATATCTTTTTGGTCTTTCAAAGTTGATAGAATGTTGAATGATCGGCTTGGGAGTAATTAGTGTAAGCCAATGGAGGATGCTTCAAAACTTGTGTATGGTACATGCAAGTTAATTTTTTGACAGCAATCCTTCAAACTATTAACTTGTAAGTAGTGCATGGTTGGAAAAAAGAGTCTCGAACATAGTTACCTACTTGATGATAACTCTGTAGTCTTCCCATTTTTTAGAGGTTGCATTTTTTTGTAACATAGAAAACTTTTGTCAAAATGTTTTGCACAAGTTGCTTAAATCCACCTATGTTTTCCATCTCAAAATTATAATCCTTAGTCAAGAATGTCTCTATATCCTTTGAATTTTTACCAAATCAAGGTTCCTAGTCTACTTTTTTTATTTTATGTCCATAATCTTGAGGTTAGATTCCTTTCAAATTCAATTACCAATCCTTGTTGGCTCTCAAAAGTCTCACAAAATCACAGTTTCATCAATCTCACTCCAAAGTTCATTATCCCGAATAAATTTTTTTATATCCCTCAACTATTAAATAAAGGTTCAACTAAATACCAACTCTATTTTTTTATAAATCACCTACCTCTAGTTACAGTTGAATGTTAAAAATTAATCCCACTATTGACCAAACCTTTGATATCCACAATATTAAGTCCTTAACTTATATCTCTAAATCAATGGTTAAGCGACCAGGTAGGTGTCAAAGGTTATTAACCAAGCCCTTACCTTCACTAAAGCTTCGAAATTCTATGACCAACTTCCAAATGGATGATGGTATCTAAATGAATAAATCCAAGGGTCAAATATCGATGGCCAATATATCATCACGACCCCCTCCATGTGCTTGAAATTTAACGAAAAAAAGGGGGCTGCAAAACTTAACTATGTTTGGAAATTAAATGACGTGGTAGCTCTTGGGCAATTGTAGCCCCCCTCATCGATGGTTCTCAAAACCACAAAGTCGTCCCCCCCACAATTCTTGTGGATCCTTGATTTGATGGATGTGTGTATGGCTAGAGGTCAAATGTGTTGAAGCCTATGCTTGAAGCATTGTGCAAGAATGAAAAGAATGTTCAGAGTGGATCTTCTATGAATGGTCCTATTCAGGGTTATAATGTTCATGTTGCAAATATTTTTTCTACTATGTTCATTGCAAATGGACAAGATCCAAATCAAAATGTTAAGAGTTCTCAATACATGCGAAGGATGTGTACATTTATGTGTCAGTACCATGTATCGAGGAAGGAATTATAGGTGAGGGTACCCAATTGGATTCTTAGGAAACATGGAATCTTCGGGTGGCCTTCACACAAGATCTTCAAGATGGATGATAACATAGGAGTGGCCATTGTAGGCCATTGACAGTGAGCACCAATAAAATTTTCCTCATATCGGGTGGCCTTCACACAAGATCTTCAAGATTATTTGTTTCATATATGTATGCAGGTTATTTGTTTCATATATGTATGCCATTTACCATTGAAAACTTCAGGCCATGGGAAAATTTTAAAATTGTTCTTTCCCACTGGTTCTTACCCAACCCCAACTCACCATGGATAGTTTGAAGAAGAATAAGTCACGAGGTGATTTCTCTCCATCTGGGAGCATTCTAAAAGATAAAATTAATGATAAATGACTTCTTGAAAGCCTACACCCCAACCTTCTATATAACAATTTTGAAGAGGAAAAAAATCATCAAGGAATTTGTTTCTGGAATGTAGTGGTCTTGGGAAGACATAATTTGATTTGCAAACAATAAATATCACTTTCAAGTGGATTATTAATAAGGGTAGCTTCTTCTACTTATGATTTGTTGTAGAAGTGATAGCTATTGTATATTTTGGTTATAGATTTATAGTTGAATGCCACCCCTGCTATGTTTATGTTCATTAAACATGCAAGTTTGAAGTCTTGGTCAGGAACAATTAAAATATCTTCAATAAAATCTATGTTTGTTGGTGTAATTTATCATTTTCCCTTGGGTGAGACAAAACCTTGTTTTTTTTTTGCACTACAAGTTTCCTAAGGGATATTTTTACTGGGTCAGAGTGAGATTTCATTTGATACTTGGAATACAACTTCGTATTTTAATTTTGAAATTAGATATCTTTCAAAAAAATTATTCGTGACATGAGAATTGGGATTCATAGCATTTCTAGAAAAAAAAATTAAGTGAAGTTGTCACATATTCATCGAAAAAAATCCCAAAGTGCAGTTTATGAAGAGAAAATTCATGCTTCTCCTATCCAGCAAAGTTGTTGGGCTAACCTTCCTCTAAAAATATTGCATGACATGATACAAAGTCTAGAGGATAGTGTAAGGACTTGACTAGCTCACAAACATGGTGTTGCTTGAGTTGTTTTTTGCGAGTCTTGGAGGAATATAAGTAAAGATATTGACTAAACACCAGAGAAGTGTGGAAAGCTCACATTTCCAATATCATTGAAACAGACAAGGCCACAAGAATCACTCATACAATTCTTTATTGAACAGTACGTCGAGTGCTCAAAGTAATGATATTATTAAAACATCAATCAAAATGGAGTTGCAAGATAAAATTTCATTTTGTTAAAAGATACAAAACTAAAAAAAAATTGATAAGACAAACGGTGGAAGAAAGTTGGTAGGACAAGTGGCAGCCAAAAAGTGAACACCAACAAAATTCTACTTTTTAGAAAAGGTGATAACCAATAGCTTTGAGGTGTCGATCCCTACAAAATTGTCTTATTTTTATTTCTACTTGAGAAGATCGGTTTCATATTTGAAGGAAGATTTTTAGGCAGAAATTGAACATCCAATTCGACGAATGAAGGGATTCATTCAACAATCAAAGAGGATATAATCAACAACAAAAGACTTCTAAGGAAGATAGGATAGGAGAATTTTGGGCAGCAAGGATGTGTGTTTTGTAAGCCCTTGGAGTTGGGGTTGTTGTAATCTTCTTTAATATGAAGGATTTATTCATGGATTTGTAGCTCATCTCAAACAAAGCCATTTTTTCTCTCTTATTTTATGTTTTAAGCTTCTCATTAATTGACATCTCTATTATTTCTTCTATTACATTAATTTGCAATGAGTTTATTGGTTTTAATGATGATAATTCGGTACCACATCCATTGTCATGTATGTTTTTATTTATACATCTACATATTATTTAATTAAGTGTTTATTTGTTGAATTCATTGATTGTGCTCAACTCATGCACTTGATCTTTCTTTGTTGGATTCATTGTTTAAATGCCCAGCAAAATCATTCTTCTTCATCTCAGATCTGCAAAAACTTTCTTACTCTCTGTTAGGACTGAGATTTATTGTTCTTCTCATTTCTTCCACCTTTTAATTATCATGTTATTGTTCTCTATTGAATGTGATTGCATGCCCAATGGATAATCCTATGAACTATCTAAGAGTTACAATGTCTTTTTATTCCATTCAGTTGTCATTTTTATCATCAACCATGTCTACCTAGCTCATCCTTTTCTTTACCATCAAATCTGGCACATGTGCTTAATTGCTAGAATTGTTTCTTAGTGACAGTGGGCAACCAATTTCTATTTGTCTTTGAGGGAGACCCCTTAGGTCCAAGAGCCATATTTTGGCCTGAAGTAGGTTCAATTATGTCTTGGCATGGTTTCTAATCAGGAAGAAACCATCTCAAGTTACAAAATTCGTGTTGGTGTCGTTGTCGAGGATGAAGGTATGATATTTTTCCTAGGATATGATAAAGATTGTTTTTTATTATTGAAGGTGAACAAGGATCAGACACACATTGTTCAATTATTCACCTGGCCACTTCATTGGTGACTC
>ML785922.1:60438-85218 GCA_009831015.1 Picea engelmannii | reverse complement strand
AAGAAGCGATGTAGTGTTTTAAAACCTTAGATATTTTACCTTAAGTTGTTTTTTTTAAGGAAATCTTGGCCCTAATCCCATGAGGCCGTGTGGATCCTTGGGTCATACAAATATGTATGAATCTTTTTCAAGTGAATCCATGGCCATATGACCTTCTCAAGAAATGTTTATATGATTTTTTCTCTCTGAACTTAGTCATATATATTCCATTAATTTTTTTATCTTTTTGTTGGGTTTTACCTTGAATTTTTTTAGTTTGGTCTCTTCCATATTCCCATACAACCCTTTCTTCAATTGCTACTCTATTTGTGTTACCATATAAACCATCTATGTTGGTGTTTGTGATTATTGCATTCATGTGTGATTTATTATTGTATGTGGACCTTGGACTTTGAAGTTGTTGATCCATATGTTAAGTAGTGGGAAATATTTTAAAACTCTAGTTGCACACACAAACTCTCTACCAAGTGTGATATGGCCCTCTCCACTATATAGATATGTTTTGTACACAATATGATTTTTTTATCAATTTGCATTTAAATGTCTCTCTTATCATATGTGTGGATCATTGGAGTGCCCAGAACATTGGACCCTTGTTGCACCCTCCACAAGAGATCTGTAACTCATTTTTGGGAGAACAATTACAATTCAAAATATGAATATCATGCCTCATATTGCAATGTTGTTTTTTTCAGCCAAAAGTGTTGTTAGTTCTCAACCTTCACAATAATTTCACAATGGATTAGATGGAATCATTCCTAGAAACAAGTTGAATGGAGACTAGTGATTTTGTAATATCTATGCAACTTGGATTTTATGAGGGAGCAACTTGTTGTTAGGTAGAATACCGTCAAACTTAAATAGATGGACTTCCTTTCATATATTCAAGGTATTCTATATCTTATCCGAATGTAGTGTTTCCAGCATCTATGGAAGATTTCTTTGTTCATTGTTCCTCGTGCAACTATATCCATCTTACTTCGCAATGGAAATATGGACACAACCTTCCCAACTTATATAGTATTCTTCATCATTGTAATCAATTCTTTCCCACAATTCCAACTTTTGGATTTAATGGGAAATGTATTGGTAGGTGATTTTTCAAGCTTGTTTATTATGGTGTTTGTTTTATCCAAAAATCACCATGACAAGTTTTGGGAATTTACAATCATAAGTATTTGAAACATCTGGTGGAAAGAAAAGATCATACTAATGCATTGATTTTCACATCCGGTTTCTCAATTCTTACTTTCATGAAGTATGCATTAAGTTCCAAGGAAGGATCCTATCTTATTCATTTTTTAGGTACTAGTTCTTGGATCATACCCTAACACTAGGATCACCCCACAAGAATAACTTGATAACTCAACACTCAAATTTTCCAACTCAATCATGGGCCGCAATTTTATGTTTAATCATTAGAGAAATTAATCAATTAGTATTTTCCACATGGCATTTATGGCTTAGCCTATGGTCTTTGTAATTCAGTTTTCTAAGCTCATTTTCTATCACTCATAACTTTTGCATGAAACATATATCCTGAGTTTTTTTTCTAGACTGTATTTATGAGTCCTCTTAATAGTGATGTAGGTGGCTTAAGTGAATTGTTCTATTTGACATGGTAAGTTTCATTTGTTTCCAAAAACCCAATGTTGGACCTTAATTGTGCGACTTAAAATGGTCATAACTTGCTAATATGGACATCATTTTGAGTTTTTTTTCAAAATGCATAAAATTCCATACTCTATGCAGTAGTGATATCAGTTTCTTTTGATTTATCCATATGATTATCAAGGATGAAAATGACCACATATTTCTCCTTTGTTTGACTTTGGCAATAGTCTATTTGAGGAATTTTCTTGATGGTAGAAATTTGGTGCTTTTCTTGGCACAATGTATTTATGATTGGGAGACCATTTTACATTGCATGTGGTGCATATTTGAGAACTAGTTGAACTTGATGATCATTGTGAGATCATGTTCAAGTTCTTGATTGAAGAACTTTGGTTGATTTTCAACACTTCCAACTTGTTGGATCACGTTCAGCTTCATATTTTGATATCATTAATGCCTTACTAGAGTTGTTCTTTGAAACATTGTGGAATTTCCATGATGATTCATGCCTTTGCACTTGGAGGATCTTTCTTATAGTTAGCTCTCTATATTCTTCACCTATTTCAAAGTGGTGTATGTGAAGAGTTTGGAGACAGATTGGTTATATATACTATTTCTCTATATTGAGTTTCTCAACACTTCATCATCAACATATTGAGGTTGTCATAGCTAGTCATTATGCATTGGTTCTTAATGGTAATAGGTGTCTTCTCCTTTTACCTTATTAAGGATCCAATTGCACCGTATTGAGGGTTTCCTACATTGTTCCACTCAACAACTTATCCTTGACAATAGAAACTTTTGATGCTATCTTTTCCACTTGTCCAAGATGTTTGAAGTTTTTATTGAGGGCGAATGTAACGTGATTGTTATGATCTAGTGCCTTAAAATTGATATAAAAAAAAAGTCAATGAATACAGTCCACTTCAAGGGGAAAACCTCCTTTTACAATATATCCAATTTAGAATACAATATGAAATGAGATGAGATAAGATGATCCTAATACTAGGTCTCCTTGTTATATATAGGAGACAAAGGGTACAATTATAATGAAGGGTTCTAGCCAACACACAAATATAACACTAGAAATGTAATAATTCAATATCTAAGGACTAGTAAGGGTTTTTATACATAACATGGGGATTTAGCTATGGAATAACATGCATCTGTCCTTCAAAAAAGTGTTTCCATCAACACTTGACAACTGCAAGTGTGTCTACATGAAGAAATCATCTTCCCATGTCACCTCTTCCACTGGTAGCTTCTTCCATTTGATGAGGTACTCAATAATTGCTCAATTTCACAGCTTATTAATACATATTTCAAGGATTGTTTATGGTTATAGTATGATTTTCCCTTCTCCATTAATCTATGGTAAAATAGTTTGCACCGAGATCTGGTCACTAATTATATTCTTTAAGCAAGAAGCATGGAAGAGTGGATGTGCGCTTCCTGGTTGTAGATTAATAGCATGGGAATGATCTTGAGTAGGTGGAATATCCTTAGGAATATCTCCAAATACCCTGGAATAATTGTTGATAACTTTTTGTAGATCCATTGGAGTAGAGGATATAGATTTTTCAACATCTAGGGAGCACAATTGTGAAATTACACCATGGTGTTCCTTTTTGAGTAATTTTGTCATGTTGTTAGAGATTATCACTTTAGAGGCTTTTCCTTGGATACATATAAGCTCAATTTCATTTCATTCTAAGAAAAATATTATGAAAATATATTGAAAATTAAGGGCCATTATTCCCAATGATTGTAACTATTTTACCCTTAATGCAACATCAACACCACCCATTTTGATGGAAATCATGGGACTATCCAATAAATACTCCCCAATATTGAGCTTAATACTATGGCACTTCCTAGGACAATTTATGGTACCTCCATCTCCAATCATTACTTGAAACTATAGTGCTATATATACAAAGCAATTGAGATCTTTTGCTAATTTGTAATTGATGAAGTTATGGGTACTACCAAAATAAATCAACATTGTTACCTTTTTTGTTTTGATATATCATTCTATATTGAGTGTTTGTGGAGTATTGATTCCATGAAATGCATGAAAAGATATCAATGGAGAAGTATCTTCTAGCTCTATATCTTGTGATGGTTCCAATTCTTGATCTTGTTCCTCTTCATTGTCTATGTAGATGCTTTCTTCTCACTACATTTATGCCCCTTACTATACTTGTCACAATTGAAACATAGTCCCTTTTCTCTTCTTTCATCCATTTGTTGAGGTGTCAACCTTGTCAGTTGAGGTACACTTGTCTTATGAACCCAAAAACAATGTCTTCTTCATGTGTATGCTCCAATGGTAGACTTGTGTGTATCCTTATTCTTGGCTTGAATATGATGAGAAAATTGCATAGCTTCCATAATATTTGTAGGATGTCTAAAGAAAATATCATGTTTAATGTCTTATTTTAATCCACCCATGTAAGTTTCCAACAAATGTTCATCACTTATGTCATCCACCCTTGTTGCCAATACCTGAAATTTCGAATTATAATCTTCAATATCACCTAAGAGTTTGATTCTTGTCAATTGACTAAAGTAGTCACGTTCCCAAACTTTCCCATATTGTTCTTCTAAGTCTCTTGTAAATAAATTCCAAGTATAATGATAAAAGGGGGGCTTCCTTTTAACTACCCATTGATACCATTGATATGGTTTTATCTCAAAGTTCAAAGTTGCTATGTGAATCATTTTCTTATGATCCATAATATTATGTAACTCAAAATATTTATTTATTTGGTTCACCCAGGTAAAGACCTATGTTCCATCAAACTTATTTAATTCAATCCTGGGAAAGTTGAATTTAGGACCCCCATCATAATTAACTCCACTATTAGAGTTAAATCCACTTGAAAATTATTATTAGCAAGTTGTTCAACATGAATACTACATTTATTTTCATGATTCCCTTGCATTTTGATATCTCCTTTAGGGAGTCTCTCATCTAGAGCATGAATGATCATAGAAGACATGGAATTTTGCAATTCCTTCATTGAATTTTGTATTTCTTGCTTATTTTCATCCATCTTATTTTTCACGTCATTCTTACTTTCATCCATCTTCTTATCCATATTATTTTCCATTTCATTCATATTTCTTTTCATATCTTTCTTATTTTCAGTTATCTTCTTTTCCATTTGATGATAAATCTCTTGGATTTCATCTTCAGTCATGGTTGATATCTCTAGAGTTTTATTTGGTGAAGTGAATTTTGGAGGAGCCTTTGGAGCCATGTGAGAAAGTAATAATTCTCTTTTTTTTCCTCTTTATCACAAATTTTGAATCACCAAAAATAGATATTCCAATAAAACGTTATGCCAATTGTAAGTTATGTACATTTCAAGCCCTTAATTTGGAGTATGTCCTCCTGGCCAACCTTCCTTCTAATGTATTTCTGAAATTTTGGCCTTTCTGAGTCTAAATTTTAGTCTGCAATACTCTGATATGTCTTCTTTGCAATGCCACAGGTATGACCAAAATTTGATGTTCCAAGTGAAACTCTGATATGTCTTCTTTACAATGCCATAGGTCTAACCAAAATTTGATGTTCCAAGTGAAAGTTATGGTAACTTTCGCAAACCTTATTGATTTTTGGACGTTTCTAGAGAGATAACATGTAAAGAATGTCATGTGTCCAATATTTAATACCTAATTATGAAATTTGTACCAAAAATAATATGGATTTCGTTATTTCAAATGCAATTGATCTCACTAAATTTGGATCCTTAGTGAAGAATATATGATTGTTTTACCCGAAACACTTGTTTGATACTAGTAATAGGACTAGACAAAAACCATATCTTCCACAGGGTATATCTCCAAAAGAATAATGACCGAGAAGATGAAATTTTTACCATAGATACCTTGATATGTATTCTAAATAAAATCCAAGTTTCGATGTATGAATTGTCCCAGAAAAAAATTATTGTGAAAATACAAAGATGACTCATTTAAAATTGAATTTAGGACAAGTCAAAAACCCTATCTTCCATAGGTTGTATCGATGAAAGTATAACGACCCACAAAACTAAAATTGGTACCATAGATACCTTGATATGTTTTCTAAATAACCTCCAAGTTTCAATCTCTGAATCAACCCATAAAAAAAGGTTATAGAAAAAATTCTAAGATGACTTTCTTAGAGAAGAAAAACCCTACTATTGTTGCTATGATACCAAATGTTATGATCCAACACCTTAAAATTGATTAAAAAAATTCAGTGAATATCGTCTGCTTCAAGGGGGAAACCTCCTTTTACAATATATCCAATTTAGAATACAATATGAGATAAGATAAGATGATCTTAAGATTGGGTCTCCTTGTTTTATATATGTGGGGCTTTGTATAGGACTTAACAATAATCCCATATTCTTCCAAATGTGTTCATTACAGTTGTTGATGTAATGATTTTCTAGTGGCCACAATTATCATTGTATATCCTATCACTATGATGACTATGAGAATATCATTTTGAGGAATTTATAGACACAATGAGGCATCATTAGACTTATGAGATCTCAAATATATCACATTATTATCCTATTATTCTTATGTAACAAAAATCCTTCCTCGGCTTAGGTGATCATTCCTCTTGTCAACATTATGGGGAAATGTTACAATGTGTTTTAATTTTTTCCAGTGGCTAGATGTCATTTTGTACTTAGTGTCATAATGATGATGATTATAACATAATTTGTGGGTCACTTATACATGTAACATGGCCTTAATACACCTTTTTAATATTGCACATGTGCACATGGAGATAGTTTTGGCATTTATTTGGTGGTGACATGTCTCTTAGATAATGGTGACCTACACTCATAGATAGTTCTTATCCACTACTTCTCCCTTATCTCTTGATGAAATTATCATCAACCTTTATGGATTGGTTGATTTTCACCCTTGATTGTGCCTTATGAGAAATGGTCTAGGTTTCTCCTAGTTACTATAAATTAAGCCAATTGGTCTTGAATCAAGTAAAAATGGAGGGTCACTTATGGTATTGATCATTTAATTGGATCTTATGGGTCCTTAGGCTAGATCATCCATATGCTTGAGATTTGATGGGTATTATTTGAACTCCATACATGTGTGTGCTCTATCTATTGTAATTAGGAGAGTTTTGAAGAATAAGAAGGCCTTGTTTTCATAGATGTTTCACCATCCTCCGATTTTACCACATAAATTTCTTGTCTCCTCTCTCTTGTTTGTTATATTTACTTTACTATTTTAATGATTTTCATATGAGTTTAGATAGGATAATTTTTTGTAATATGTTTCAACATATCTTTTTGGTCTTTCAAAGTTGATAGAATGTTGAATGATCGGCTTGGGAGTAATTAGTGTAAGCCAATGGAGGATGCTTCAAAACTTGTGTATGGTACATGCAAGTTAATTTTTTGACAGCAATCCTTCAAACTATTAACTTGTAAGTAGTGCATGGTTGGAAAAAAGAGTCTCGAACATAGTTACCTACTTGATGATAACTCTGTAGTCTTCCCATTTTTTAGAGGTTGCATTTTTTTGTAACATAGAAAACTTTTGTCAAAATGTTTTGCACAAGTTGCTTAAATCCACCTATGTTTTCCATCTCAAAATTATAATCCTTAGTCAAGAATGTCTCTATATCCTTTGAATTTTTACCAAATCAAGGTTCCTAGTCTACTTTTTTTATTTTATGTCCATAATCTTGAGGTTAGATTCCTTTCAAATTCAATTACCAATCCTTGTTGGCTCTCAAAAGTCTCACAAAATCACAGTTTCATCAATCTCACTCCAAAGTTCATTATCCCGAATAAATTTTTTTATATCCCTCAACTATTAAATAAAGGTTCAACTAAATACCAACTCTATTTTTTTATAAATCACCTACCTCTAGTTACAGTTGAATGTTAAAAATTAATCCCACTATTGACCAAACCTTTGATATCCACAATATTAAGTCCTTAACTTATATCTCTAAATCAATGGTTAAGCGACCAGGTAGGTGTCAAAGGTTATTAACCAAGCCCTTACCTTCACTAAAGCTTCGAAATTCTATGACCAACTTCCAAATGGATGATGGTATCTAAATGAATAAATCCAAGGGTCAAATATCGATGGCCAATATATCATCACGACCCCCTCCATGTGCTTGAAATTTAACGAAAAAAAGGGGGCTGCAAAACTTAACTATGTTTGGAAATTAAATGACGTGGTAGCTCTTGGGCAATTGTAGCCCCCCTCATCGATGGTTCTCAAAACCACAAAGTCGTCCCCCCCACAATTCTTGTGGATCCTTGATTTGATGGATGTGTGTATGGCTAGAGGTCAAATGTGTTGAAGCCTATGCTTGAAGCATTGTGCAAGAATGAAAAGAATGTTCAGAGTGGATCTTCTATGAATGGTCCTATTCAGGGTTATAATGTTCATGTTGCAAATATTTTTTCTACTATGTTCATTGCAAATGGACAAGATCCAAATCAAAATGTTAAGAGTTCTCAATACATGCGAAGGATGTGTACATTTATGTGTCAGTACCATGTATCGAGGAAGGAATTATAGGTGAGGGTACCCAATTGGATTCTTAGGAAACATGGAATCTTCGGGTGGCCTTCACACAAGATCTTCAAGATGGATGATAACATAGGAGTGGCCATTGTAGGCCATTGACAGTGAGCACCAATAAAATTTTCCTCATATCGGGTGGCCTTCACACAAGATCTTCAAGATTATTTGTTTCATATATGTATGCAGGTTATTTGTTTCATATATGTATGCCATTTACCATTGAAAACTTCAGGCCATGGGAAAATTTTAAAATTGTTCTTTCCCACTGGTTCTTACCCAACCCCAACTCACCATGGATAGTTTGAAGAAGAATAAGTCACGAGGTGATTTCTCTCCATCTGGGAGCATTCTAAAAGATAAAATTAATGATAAATGACTTCTTGAAAGCCTACACCCCAACCTTCTATATAACAATTTTGAAGAGGAAAAAAATCATCAAGGAATTTGTTTCTGGAATGTAGTGGTCTTGGGAAGACATAATTTGATTTGCAAACAATAAATATCACTTTCAAGTGGATTATTAATAAGGGTAGCTTCTTCTACTTATGATTTGTTGTAGAAGTGATAGCTATTGTATATTTTGGTTATAGATTTATAGTTGAATGCCACCCCTGCTATGTTTATGTTCATTAAACATGCAAGTTTGAAGTCTTGGTCAGGAACAATTAAAATATCTTCAATAAAATCTATGTTTGTTGGTGTAATTTATCATTTTCCCTTGGGTGAGACAAAACCTTGTTTTTTTTTTGCACTACAAGTTTCCTAAGGGATATTTTTACTGGGTCAGAGTGAGATTTCATTTGATACTTGGAATACAACTTCGTATTTTAATTTTGAAATTAGATATCTTTCAAAAAAATTATTCGTGACATGAGAATTGGGATTCATAGCATTTCTAGAAAAAAAAATTAAGTGAAGTTGTCACATATTCATCGAAAAAAATCCCAAAGTGCAGTTTATGAAGAGAAAATTCATGCTTCTCCTATCCAGCAAAGTTGTTGGGCTAACCTTCCTCTAAAAATATTGCATGACATGATACAAAGTCTAGAGGATAGTGTAAGGACTTGACTAGCTCACAAACATGGTGTTGCTTGAGTTGTTTTTTGCGAGTCTTGGAGGAATATAAGTAAAGATATTGACTAAACACCAGAGAAGTGTGGAAAGCTCACATTTCCAATATCATTGAAACAGACAAGGCCACAAGAATCACTCATACAATTCTTTATTGAACAGTACGTCGAGTGCTCAAAGTAATGATATTATTAAAACATCAATCAAAATGGAGTTGCAAGATAAAATTTCATTTTGTTAAAAGATACAAAACTAAAAAAAAATTGATAAGACAAACGGTGGAAGAAAGTTGGTAGGACAAGTGGCAGCCAAAAAGTGAACACCAACAAAATTCTACTTTTTAGAAAAGGTGATAACCAATAGCTTTGAGGTGTCGATCCCTACAAAATTGTCTTATTTTTATTTCTACTTGAGAAGATCGGTTTCATATTTGAAGGAAGATTTTTAGGCAGAAATTGAACATCCAATTCGACGAATGAAGGGATTCATTCAACAATCAAAGAGGATATAATCAACAACAAAAGACTTCTAAGGAAGATAGGATAGGAGAATTTTGGGCAGCAAGGATGTGTGTTTTGTAAGCCCTTGGAGTTGGGGTTGTTGTAATCTTCTTTAATATGAAGGATTTATTCATGGATTTGTAGCTCATCTCAAACAAAGCCATTTTTTCTCTCTTATTTTATGTTTTAAGCTTCTCATTAATTGACATCTCTATTATTTCTTCTATTACATTAATTTGCAATGAGTTTATTGGTTTTAATGATGATAATTCGGTACCACATCCATTGTCATGTATGTTTTTATTTATACATCTACATATTATTTAATTAAGTGTTTATTTGTTGAATTCATTGATTGTGCTCAACTCATGCACTTGATCTTTCTTTGTTGGATTCATTGTTTAAATGCCCAGCAAAATCATTCTTCTTCATCTCAGATCTGCAAAAACTTTCTTACTCTCTGTTAGGACTGAGATTTATTGTTCTTCTCATTTCTTCCACCTTTTAATTATCATGTTATTGTTCTCTATTGAATGTGATTGCATGCCCAATGGATAATCCTATGAACTATCTAAGAGTTACAATGTCTTTTTATTCCATTCAGTTGTCATTTTTATCATCAACCATGTCTACCTAGCTCATCCTTTTCTTTACCATCAAATCTGGCACATGTGCTTAATTGCTAGAATTGTTTCTTAGTGACAGTGGGCAACCAATTTCTATTTGTCTTTGAGGGAGACCCCTTAGGTCCAAGAGCCATATTTTGGCCTGAAGTAGGTTCAATTATGTCTTGGCATGGTTTCTAATCAGGAAGAAACCATCTCAAGTTACAAAATTCGTGTTGGTGTCGTTGTCGAGGATGAAGGTATGATATTTTTCCTAGGATATGATAAAGATTGTTTTTTATTATTGAAGGTGAACAAGGATCAGACACACATTGTTCAATTATTCACCTGGCCACTTCATTGGTGACTCGACTGTGTTTCAATGTCAAGTTCATTTGCTACTCGAATAGCTGCAAGGTTTGCACCTTTTGATTTTTTAGTTGTTATTGGCTTTCCAAATCTTGTCCCACACATAGACGAATGGGAGACTATCTTCCCATATTCAAAGAAGATTATGGAGATAGTCCAGTTAAGCACTTGATAGCTTTTCATCAATATATTCATCAACTGGGTATTGTTCATGAAGACGTATTGATGAAAATGTTGATGTTTTCCTTGGAAGGAGATGCACGAAAATGGTACAAATCTCTACCTTCCGATAGTGTTTCTTCTTTAAGAGAATTTCATGCATGTTTTCATCATCACCGTAGAAGAATTTTCAAAGCTAAACTTCTTGTAGAATCTTTTTGCAATGAAGAATTTGAAAGAAAGAATTACTATTCTAATGATCATGAAGAAGAATTTGTTGATAAACATTTTGAGTATGATAGTAGTTTTGATGAAGTGCAAGAATATTCTCATCAAGAAAGTTTATATGAAGAAGAATCAAATCAATCAAATCAAGAAATATATGATGAATTTCATGAAGATATGTTATTCATTGTTTGTGAAGATAAAGGTCAGTTTTTTTGAGCATAAGGATAATTCAGATTGTTGTGAAGGATTATTTAAAGACAATTGTAGGGAACAGATCTATGAATTGGAATCTTCATAAATTCTTAGCAATCAACTTAGCAATGCATCAAAAAAATCCAAGATCATACAACAAAAGCACAAACATTTGTACATGGATGATTAGGTGGTTATTTTGTATTAGTATGAATATCCTCTAGCAACCCAATTAAAAACACCAAGTTGTGTGAGTTTTTTTATCATTCTTTTACTGTAAGTATGGATTCATGATGCATGTGGATTTTCTATTATTATTACTTTACATGTTGATTATAAGTGGTGAAGAAATGTATCATTCAAGAAGTCAGTTTCTTTGTTGGTTGCACTGGAAGTATACTTATACTTGATCAAGATGGATAAGTTGATTAGTTTAGGCATATCTTGTATATAAATAATCTTGCAATTTTAACATCATTTCAATTTTCAATTCAATAGTTAGAGTAATCTCTTTTCAGTTTGCAGTGTGTAGATTATTTTGATTTCAATGTACAAAGAGTTTATTTTAGCTAAGTTGACAATAAACAAGGGTTTCATATTAGAGAAGAAAGGTTTTAGAGTTGGACAAAGTTCATTTTCATATTGAAAAGGAATGAAGGAACATGGTATACTATTCTTCAGTGCCTTGCAGGGAGACACCATCCCCAATTGGAGCCTATTTTGTAACATAGAAATTTTTTGTCAATTTTTTTTGCGCAAGTTGCTTAAATCCACCTGTTTTTTTCCATCTCAAAATTTTGATCCTTAGTTAAGAAAATCTCTTTATCCTTTGACTTTTTACCAAATCAAGATTCCTAGTTTACTTTTTTTTATATATCCATAACCTTGAAGTTTCAAATTCAATTACCAATCCTTGTCGGCTCTCAAAAGTTGCACAAAATCATAGTTTCATCAATCTTGCTCCAAAGTTCATTATCCCAAGTAAAAGAATTTCTAGCCCTTGATTATTAAATAAAGGTTCAACTAAATTCCAACTCTATTTCTTTATAAATCATCTAACTCTCGTTATAGTTGAATGCTAAAAATTAATCTCACTATCGAAAAAACCTTTGATATCCACATTATTAAGTCCTTGACTTATATGTCTAAATATATGGTTAAGAGACCAGGTAGGTGTCAAGGGTTATTATCCAAGCCCTTACCTTCACTAAGTCAAAGGTATTTATGTCCTGGTGTCTTATATCTTCTCAAAGATCTCGCTGATCCAAATTAAAATCCATGTGATCTCATTAATGATATGATACACAAACATGCACGAAGGGTCTTGCTGTCTTTTGTGGGTTATGGAAGATTTATTGTCTTATTGGTATTCCTATCAATCAAACTCGCAATGATTTTGGTGCTTTCACAATAACCTTTGGATACATCAATGTAAAATCCATTTAGAGAGAGTTGAGAAGACATGCTTTTGTTTCATGTATGTATGCCATTTACCATTGAACACTTCAAGCCCAGGGAAAATTTTAAAATTGTTCTTTTCCACTGGTTCTTACCTAACCCCAGCTCAGCATGGAGACTTGAAGAGGAAGAAGTCACGAGGTCATTTGTCTCCAATTGGGAGTATTCTAAAAGACAAAGTTGATGATAAAGGAATTCTTGAAAGCATGCACCCCAATCTTCTATATAACAATTTTGAAGAGGAAAAAATTCATCAAGGAACTTGTTTCTGGAAAGAAGTGGTCTTGGGAAGAAATAAGTTGATTTGCAGACATTTTTTTCAAGTGGATTAGTAATAAGGGTAGCTTCTTCTCCTTATGATTTGCAGCAAAAGTGATAACTATTGTAGATTGTGATCATATATTTATACTTGAAGGCTACCCCTCCTATGTTTATGTTCTTTTAACATGCAAGTTTGAAGTCTTGGTTAGGAACAACTGAAATAGCTTTAGTGAAAGTTGGTGTTTCGATTTATCATTTTCCCTTGGGTGAGACAAAACCTTGCTTTTCTTTTGCGATGCAAGTTTCATAAGGGATATTTTTACTGGGTCAGAGTGGGCTTTAATTTGATACTTGGAATACAACTTTGTAATTTAATTTTGAAATTAGATATCTTTCAAAAGCATTATCTGTGACATGAGAAATGGGATTCGTAGCATTTCTAGAAAAAAAATTAAGTGAAGTTGTCACATATTCACCGAACAAAATCACAAAGTGCAGTTTATGAAGAGAAAAGTCATGCTTCTCCTATCCAAAAAAGTTGTTGGGCCAACCTTCCTTACAACTATTACACAATGTGATTCAAAGGCTAGAGGCTAGTGTAAGAACTTGGCCAACTCACAAACATGTTGTTTCTTTTGTTGTTTTCTGTAGGTTTAGAGGAATATAAGTAAAGATGTTGACCAAACACTAGAGAAGTGTGTAAATCTCACATTTCCAATATCATAGAAATAATTTGGACCACGAGAAGCACCCACACAATGATTTATTGAACGAGATATCGAACGCTCAAAGTAATGATCTTATTAAATCATCAATCAAAATGGAGATGCAAGATAAAAGTCCATGTTGTTAAAAGATACAAAACTAAAAAAAAATTGATAAGACGGTTGGTGGAAGACAACTGGTAGGACAAGTGGTAGCCAAAAAGTGAACACCAATAAAATTCTACTTTTCAGGAAAGGCGATAACCAATATCTTTGAGGTGTCAATCCCTACAAAATTGTCTTGTTTTTATTTCTATTTAAGAAGATTAGTTTCATATTTGAAGATAGATTTTGAGGTAGCAGTTGAACATCCAATTCCATGAATCAAGGGATTCATTCAACAATAAAAGAGGATATAAGTAGCAATAGAAGACTTCTAAGGTAGGTAGGATAGGAGAATTTTTGGTAGCAAGTCTGTGTATTTTGTAAGACCTTGGGGTTGTGTTGAGGGGACTGAGATCCCTTTAACTCAACAACATGAACCAAACCCGCTTAAGAGGCCCAATTAGACTCGTAAGCGTTTGATGAGTGGTAAGGTTCTCCAGATTTGTTATCTGGTTGGAATTATCGATGGGATTTAATCGTGGTTGACAAATATGTCTTTTTTGTTAATCCTTTCCTCAGGATATGCAGTTATCTTTTTGGTTCTTTTCTAATTTTTATAACAAAAGAAAGATAGATCTTTAAACTAGATGACATAGGGAAGTTAATTATGTGTTGGGGGAAGGCTAGGTTGCAAGATAACCTTTATACTTTAGCACGCAGACAAATAATATCTAAACTACTTCAAACTAGCATTAATACCATTTTTATTAGTAGACATTCAACATTGTTTGAGAAAACAATTACAGAACTAAAATATATACATGACAAGAAGTTAGTGAAAGGAAAAGTATTTTTCAATGCTCTATTGTCAATCACAGGTTAACACAATTGATTTATATTCATCAACTATAATAAAAGAATTGTTAGCATTATAATATAACTTTGAATAGCATATACAACATATCTTACTCAATACAACAACAAATATTGAATCTGAAGACATAGATAATCCCCCTCAGTCCAATCACATTCACACCTTAAATGAAAGAAGTGTCTTTGGTTCTAAACATAACTTATTAATTAAAATAACTTGCACAGAAATTGTTATCTTCCAAAATTCCAGAAAAAAATCTTTCTCTCCAAAACCATCGACCTAGTTTCCAAGGTCGATGCCCTTATTTATAAAAATAACTAAACTAAAAATAGCTACTAAAGTTGTGTTAAGTTAAGAAAACGCCACGTGGCGGACTTTATCTATTTGTTCTCTTTTGATCATCTGGTGGTTTTACTGAAGTGGATTGTTCCTCTCGTACTATGACCACCTGCAGAAGAGATATTCACATGTATTTTCATACGGGAACTTGTGTTGATCCATCAGAGCGGAGAGGACCTCCTTCATCTCAATTGCCCCTTCCTTGTACTTGATTAGTTTGACACTCAAGCATTGCAAGACTATGAGAGATTTAATCAGAGGATCCATAAACTTCTTCACTTGACCTAGGATCATTCTTAAAACCTCTTAAATCTTTGCTTCATACACCTAGGCTTGCTTTGCATGCCGCTTAACTATGTCACGTAGATCGGCGAAATCCTCTGGTGAGCCAATCTCTAGAAAGTAGGTATTCCTCATTTCCTAATTGATTTTCTCCCAACGTTTCTCACACTCTCCCCATATTTCCTTCATTTTCTGCTGAGGTTCCTGGACCATGCTTACCCAGTGTTAAACTTCCCTCCTTATTCGAGCGATGCTATTGTCCATTAGCACTCGGATACCATGCTCTTTTATATCTCAGCCCTTATTTTCTTCACTGATGTAACCGATCCATTATAAGGCTTGATGTGCCTTCGCATACCATCATTGCATGTATTTACATGTTTCCAATCCCATGAGGGTATCTTCTTGGAAATCCACTATGTGAGCGGTGAAGAGGTCTCTCTCCTTTGTGAATTGCACATACATCTCTCGGAACTCACTCCTCAAGAGTACCACTGCCTGCATTGAATTTTGGTAATACGATGCTTGATGTTGTAGATGGTCTAGTTCTTTATTCATGGTGGCTACCTCCCTTTCATCCCTTTTTTCCCTATCTAAAGTGGAATTGGTTATGGACATCCGTGCTTCAATTAGCTTAGTCATCTTAGCATTTTTTGTGTCAAACATATTTTCCTCTAAGGTTATTAGAAGTGTGTTATCAAGCGTGAGCTTCCTTTCTTTTATAGTTCTTCTCATCACAACTTTTATTTTCCTGTCATAAGCAATTGCATGTATATCGGTGACTTCGTCTACTGGTTCAAAAATATCTTGATCCCCCAGGATAGAGTATTTCCTAGGATTCATGCCATGTAGAGGTGTTCTATGGCAGGTTCTCTTAGTTCCTTAGCAGGGGAAATTCATGTATGTTCTGGTGACTTGGCCTCCTATTGGTCCTCGTCAGTTGATGGAGTCTTGGTCCTAGATGGGGAAGTAGGCGAAGGATCAACATTAGCTGGGAGTTCAGCCGTTGAGATGTTGATTTTTGGATGCCCCATTCCTTCTTCTTGTTCACCAGCATCCAATTCATTCTTGGAGTTGTCATTCTGAGGTTGTGTTCCCAATCGATTGGGACACAAAATCTCAAGAGTGTTCCTCACCTCATGGTCACCTTCCTTGGGGTTTGGGATCAAAATGTCGGAAGATGGAGAAGATGTTTCCCCTGGTTCCTCCTCCTGTGTGATTGGTACCGAGGTTATGTGTGAAGCTTCTGAACCTTCCTCACCATCATATATGGTGATTACATCTATGAAGGAAGTAGGCATACTCATCCCACTTGATTCTCTTGTTTTCCTTCGTTGAGCTACAGTAGTCACTGGAAATCCCTCTTGTTGTGACATCGCTTGTGGTGACATAGGACTAGGGTTTTCTTGATCAATGGTCTCCTCTGGTGGAATTGTCTCTAAGCCATTTAGCTCTTCCTCGTGATTTCTTGTATCGGTCGGGGTAATCCTCAAGGGTTCTATCAAAGGGTTAAGTGAGGAATCTTCCCCTAACCTTTGCATAGCTCTTTGGGATTCTTCCAGTAACAGTATCCCCCTCCTTCGTGTGTCTGTTACTTCTACTTCTCTATTTTATTCTCTTAACTTGAGGGCTTCTTGAGTTGTTTTCTCTATTGTCTCAACTTTCTCATGCATAGAAATTGCTTTGAATTTGGTCATGTTTGGGTTATCCCTTCTATGGATCACTTCCTCCCAGTCCTAGGCACCCTCGGTAAATATATCTCATCTTCAAAGCTATCATGAGCATATGGCTAGCATGAGGACACCTGCGATGTGTATTGGATTACCAGGTCTTTTGGATCATGCTTGTAAAAACAGTCTGTGGGGAACCGATACTCAAGATGACTCAATCCATGTTGTTTCTCCTATGTAGTTTATTTTACCATGTAAAACTCGATATTAAAACCATAGGGTATGAATGCCCTCTTCTTGTCTTTTACCAAAGAGGCATTACAGCCTTATATAATGGTCTGGTAAAAAAAATCTCCCAAAATGAGACGGTCCGGGACATGAATCGGGGGGAGTAGTTGTGGTGCGCCAGTAGCCACCAACACTCTGATATAAGTGCTTGTTTCTTCAAAATGCCAGTGGCCTACTTTTGAAATCATATTTTTGGTTGTCACTGAGAGCCTTGGGAATTCTTTTCTAAATATGATGAAGTGCACTCGGGCTATGAAATCATCACATATCGGGGCGTAAAATTTATTGTATTTGTTTTCCCACAGAATGATGAAATAAACATGCACGGGTAACTCAGCAACATGCCATCTTAAATTCATCCCCATGAAAACATTTATTGTGCAGACTACGTCCAAAAGGTACGATTCCATGTGCAAAATTGTTGTTTTTCCATCCTTTGGTGTTTGGGCCTGTAGGATGTTGGTGCTCAGATGTTTGGAAATGATGGTTCCCCAATTGAAACTTCTCCTGGAAATTTCCATGGTATATGCCAAGCAAATCCATGCTTCTGAAAACTTTGAGAAATCTTTTTCCCCATACAATCGGCGGATTAAAGACATTAAGTACATATATGGTTCCTTGAGGTTTACTGTGTTGTACCATATGTTTCTCCTATTTGTGAACTTCTTGTCTTATTTCCACCATGAGGCCAGTAACCTGTTGGTGTCATGGAACTCATAAAATTTGACCACAAATTTTGTATTTAGTCTCTCCTCTGGGTCTCTGAATTTTTAGTATTTTTGTACCTCTACTAGAAGAAAAACACCAACACATTCACCCTATTCATTATTGACTATGAATTTCATCGCATATGTGTGGTCAATTATCCATCCTATGTTTTCGATGCAGAGAAAAATTGGGGTCTGACTGACCACCATATGTAGATATGATCACCTGATGTTTGGGAAAACCTAGTCATCCAACATCATGACGTTTGGTTCGTTGTGGGGTGTAAACTCTAGGTAATATTCCTAGTTGATTTTGTTAAATAGATCTCCCCAATGTGGGAGCATTACTTTAGATCCAGTGCTCACCTCTATGTTGTTGAACGTCAGAGGTTGGGTAAACTACTTTTTGGTAGAAGTGTGGATAATTTATTATCTCTTTGAGACAAAAGCAAGCTCCCTTCAAGCGCCTGGTGTAGACCCTTCGCCGACCTTCGGTGCTTTCATTTTGGGTGTTCTTGGTGAGTGCCTGGTCGTTGGCATTCTTGGAGGAATTTTCTTGCAGAAAAGAAAAATATTATAGTGATCCGCCAGCCAATCTTGGCAAGTGTTATTGACGCAATCGTAAGTGTGGAAATGATAAAGACAATGCTTACCTCTTCCTTGCAAGAGATTAACCTAGTCTTACCTGTAATCAAAGTCAGAGTGTGGGTTGTAACCTCCTCGATGATTTCTCTCACTTCTTCATCTTCTTTCGAAGATAAGTGATTTTCAAACAGAATACCATGTTTGGAAATAAACCTTACAAATTTAAACAGAAAGAATACTTACCTTGTCGCGTCAAGTCTTAAAATTAGGAGTGTAAATATGGTCTGCACAATATACCAAAGAATCTGTACCATGCTTAGGATTAAATGCAACTTTTATTGGCGACGCAGGAGTGGATTATTTCGTAGTTCATCGGGGAATTCAAATTTCAATGGTTGGTCGGCACATGGGATCATGGTGTAGGTTGCATGAAAATTTAATTTTTCTATCAAATCGCAAAATCATGTCTCGTCTCAGCTGGAGGAATCCAATCGAATTACCAAGACTTTTCGTATTTACAAGAAACTAGTATAATTGGTATCGAGGATAAGAAGGATCACATATCTACCAGGTTTTTTGGCGTCGATGGGTAAAGGTTCAAACTAAAACTAGGAGTTTAGTGTTCTAGCAATCAGTCGATAGTTAATGAGCACATCGATGTCGTGTTGAGCACACAACACACACTAAAAGTATTGTGTGAAATATTTTCTTTTTGGGTACCACTTTTCATTTTTCTAAGTCATAGTCTATATTGTGGATGAATGGATTTTTCTTTCTTTTATGTCATTAGACCTTATCATTGACATTTTTGTTTGGTTTTGACGGATTAATTTTTCCAAGTAACAATGTGCAATAGGACCGAAAGGTGCATGGTTTAAAACTCTTAACAATCGTCGATCAATGAAATTTGTCCTATAGGATAGTATTTTAACATCATCGATATTCTTTGGTGTCAGAAAGTTCTAGAGTTAAATAACAAATGGAATAAACTTCCATCACCAATTGTCGATCAACGACACATCTTTGGCATCGACATAATTAGAGAGATGAAACTGCAAAAACTTTCACTTTAAAAAAACTTCATCGATCATTGATCGTCGATCATCGTTATGGCATTGGCATTCATAGAATATAGTGCATAAAACAGACTTGTGTCCATAGGAAATCCTCGACGCCAAAGTAATGTTTCCCACGAAAAGGTCGAAATCAACCACCACTTATCTTTTCTGTGTAAACAGTTCGTATGACATGGCCTGCTCTCCCTAAGTCATCTCTTGTTGTTTCATGTATCATGTTTGTATATCTAAGTCAAAATTTCCATGTTAGCATTGTACAGATTTTTGGTTCGGCATCGACTCTTTCAGATAAAGGTATCAACGAATAAAGAAAAGTGTTGACACCGATCTACTCATTTACTATCGGTAGACTGATAGGACATCATAAAACGAGGGTTTTCGTCAAACCTTCCACATTCTACAGCAGTGATCCTGGCTTCTCTACACTTTATTTCCATTTCAAGACCCTACCTTTTTCCTCTTATGACGATCATACCAGTGTTAAAAATACGAGAAGGCTTGATAGTTTGATGGGTTACTTTTGGCAAGGATAAGATCGGATTTTTTTTATTTAAGAGGCCAATCAATTTTTCTCTCATCCCATGTTACTATCTCGCATGTCGTAAAAATAGTAGAATTTTGAATCTGCCAATGAACGATGAAGTAACTCGCTCCTGCACCGCTAGTTTTCATTTGCATTTAATCTTGAGCGTGGTTCGGATTTAGTGATGGATTGTGCAGGGCGCATTTACAACCTTGAATTTAAGGACTGATGTGACAAGGTAAGTATGCTCTCCTTTTAAATAACAAATACATATTCAAACACACCATTTTGTGCACAAATATCTTATTCCTCGGAGCAGTCGAAGGAGCGAGAGAGCGTGTCTAAGAGCTTACAGCCGATCTTTAACTCTAAACCATGTTAATCTAGTGCAAGGAAGAGGTATGCATTGTCTCCATCATTTCTACATTTGCAATTGCATCCATAATACTTTTAGAGGTTGGTATCTCACTCTGTCTGTTTGCAGAAAATGCCTCCAAGAAAGTCAACAACTAGGTGCTCACCAAGGATGCCCAAGCTAAAGTAACCAGAGGTCAAGGAAGGACCTACATTGAGCGCTTCAAGGGAGTTGGATTTCTCCTCAAATATGGAATTGGTTATTTTCATTTCCACCAAGAAGTAGTTTATCCAGCCTCTAGCGTTCAGTGACACATAAGTGACCACAAGGTCTAAGGTGGTGCTCCCACATTGGCGCGACTTGTACAAAAAAATTTGTCAGGAGGACTACCCTAAGTTCATGCCTCACAACAATCCATATGTTCGAATATTGGATGATGAGGTGTTTCCAAACATTCAGAGGTCAAATCTACACAGGGTGGCTAGTGAGACCCTAGTTTTGCCCTGCATTGAAGCCTTAGGATGGATAATTGACCATGCCAACATGGTAAATTGCACCATCAACAATGAACAAGGTGAGTGTGTTGGTATTTTCCTTTTGACGGAGGTGCAGAAGTACTACAAATTTATAGACCCAAAGGAAAGGATAAACACAAACTTCATGGTCAAGTTTTACGAGATTCATGATACCAGTCGATTCCTAGCATTGTGGTGGAAAGGAGATAAGAAATTCACAAACAGGAGCACTGGTTGTTACAACAAATTAAATCTCTGAGAGACATAGATGTATTTGATGGAGTTAATCTATCGATTATATGGAGAAAAGGATTGCTACAAATTTTCAGAGGCATGGATTCCCTTAGCATACATTGTGGCAATTTCGAGGAGAAGCTTCAATTGGGGAGTCATTATCTCCAAGCAACTCAGTATAAATCTTTCACAGGATCAGACACCAAAGGAAGGAGAGGTTTTGGATTTCTACATGGTATCCTACTTGTTGGATGTTTTGCACAAGGAACATTTTTGAATGTATGAATTTGAGTTTCCATGTTTTTGAATTTCATGTATATGTCTATTTCAACAAATTGTGTGAAAATAGATATAATAGATCATATGCTTTAATATGCGATGAGTTCCTATCCAGAGTTTACTTCCTCATTTTTAGAAAAGATTTCCCTTGGCTTTCGGTGGCGGCAAAGAAGATGATAGTAAAAGTTGGTCATTCGTACTTCGAAGAAACTAGCACTTATATTAGAGTGTTCGGAGCTACCGACACACCCCACCTTCTCCCTGTTCATGTCCCAGATCGCCTCATTTTTGGAGAGATCTTCTACCAGACCATCTTTCAAGGCTACAATTCCTCCTTGATCAAAGACAAGAAGATATATTTCATTCCATATGGTTTTCACATAGGATTTTACATGGTCAGAGACACTGGGCATCTGAAATAGGAGGGGCTCAATCAGCTCGAGTACCGGTTTCATATAGGTCTCTTTCGCAAGCATGATCCCAAGGACTTAGTTCTCAAGCACACGATGCATGTATCCTCCTATTAGCCATATGTTGATGATAATTTTGAAGATGAAATATTCACTGAATGCACCTAAGACTGGGAGGAAGTACTTCAAAGAAGGGCAACCCGAATATGACTAAGTTCAAAGCGATGCCCCTGTACGAACAGGTTGAGACAATAAAGAAGATATCTCATGAATCTACCAGGGTCAGAGACAAGAGAATAACAGTGGAAGAAATAGAGGCATGAATGAGGGGGATGTTGTTACTAGAAGAAGCCCAAAGAGCCATACAAAGGGTAGAGAAATATCCCCAACTTAACCCTTTGATTGAACTAATGAGGATTACCTTGATCAACACCAATGACCAAGAGGTAGAGACAAATGGCTCAAGTGCCTCTCCACCAACAGAAATTGTTGATTGGGAAGAAATTGTCCAGGTGGGATCTCCGATAACAAATGTAGTTCAACAAAGGCCAGCATGAGTATCAAGCGGAATAGGGGTGCCAACCGTTCTTGTGGACCTAATAACTATATGATGATGATGATGATGATGAAGGATCAAAGGTTTCACACAGATATCTGGTTGTAATCACCCAGGAGGAAATCCCAGATGAAGTATCTACTCTTTCTCATGATGAAATTGTACCAAAATCTAGGGAGGGAGGCTAGGATGCTAGAATCACTATTGATGTTGAATTTCTTAGTTCATTGGAAACACAGTCGAGAGGAGCGACTCAATCGAATGGTTCCATATTCAACTATGACATCGACATGGGTGAATAAGGAGGAACAATGAAGCTACCAAAAATTTCCATCCCACCAGTCGAACCTTCAATTGGTACTGAGTTTTCGCCTACTCCCTCATTTGGAGTGAAGATGCAGCTGATCTTTGAGACCATGCAGGATGAACAACCTATTGGCATGTTTTACAGGCAGTGTATTCTTGTCATTGATGGCAAGTACAACAACGACAATAGGTTAAGTACAGGAAGAATGTGCCAAGCGGGCACCAAAAGTATTTTTGGAAGATGCAGTAGAGAAAGATCGATAAGATCAGAAGAGATAGTGCAAAGTATGCATGTTTGTCATTGATGGAAAATATCAGGACCAACAGTACAGGGATAATGGCATGGAAATGGAAAGTTCAACAAGTGATTGTTGGATCCCATTCAGAAGCATAAACTCCAGGAGTCAAGGAAGCAACTCACAGCAGAAAATCGTGAAATGCGAAACCACGACTTAATCTCCATTTCGGAGTTTCGGATGCCTGGAGTTGGAGGTGTCAAGGAAACTCACGACAAGAATGATGAAATCGCGAAATGCGAAACCACGATGTTTCAGAGTTTCGGATACCAGGAGTTGGAGGAGTCAAGATTCAAGACTCTTCATCACAGGAGTCGTGAAGTTGCGAAATGTGAAACGCCAAAATCCCGAAACAGGAACATCAACAAAGATTCCATTTCAGAGTTTCATAGACCAGGAAATCAAAGATCAAAGGAACTTTAACCTTTGAAGTAGCGAACCCTGAAATCTTAAAACAACAAGATCAAAAAAGACTCCATTTCAGAGTTTCACGGACCGAGAAATCAAAGATCAAAGGAATTTTAACCTTTGAAGTAGAAAACCCCGAAATCCCAAAACAGGCACATCAACAAACCACATCAGCAAACCACGTCACCTAAGGACACATGGCACAATCAGGCAATGACAAGTTTCAAGATGATTCAACATTTCAGGCACATGTAAGTCACAAATCAGAGTGACACGTGGTAGCTATTCGGCACGTGTCAATCCACATGTGACGTCAGCAGGTTTATGTCACATCGAAACTTTATATTTCAGGGTTTTACATAACAAGCAGAAACTTCACCATCATGAATTCTCAAATGCCGAAATGCCGAAATGTCAAAATGCAAAATGGAAAAATCAATGCGAGACCCTGTGCTTGTAATCCAACGGTGTTGGATACTTGGAAATATGATCAAAGGGCTATTGTTTCTCTTCACAGTTAATAGATAAGTTATGATTTAGTTAGCAAAACTGAATCATGACTCTTGGACGGTTGGTGATTCAATTGTTGATGCGTTTTCTTGGAGGTTCATAGTGTAACTGCTAGAAATGACTGGTGGTTTCTGCCAGAGGAATCAAAGAGACTTTAGGGTGATCGCCAAAGAAGATGAAGAGTCTCGAGGCATCTTCCAGTGGCATGAAGACTGTTCATAGAGGCTATTAATAGATGTAAGACTATTGGAGCCTGGAACTACAACAGAGGAAATGAGCTTGACTGTGACAGAGAAGACGAAGAGTATCGACTACTGAAGAGGCTAAGGAATCTCGGCATAACACCCAGTGATGATAGACGCATGGGTTTAATCGCCAGAGAAGTTGAAGAGTTTCAATGATGATCAGGCAGAGCACTCGACATGGGGAGAGCATGTAGAAGCATTGTGAATAGAGGATGCAGAAGATGCACAGAGAGAATACAAGCACAGAATAGAGAAGAGATTGGGGGTTGTTGAGAGTGATTTAGGTGTGTATAAGGAGGTAGAGTGCAGTATATGAAATGCATAGAAGAGGAATTGTGCATAGAAGGGACATGGCGCACAAAGAATAAAAGGCAAAAGAACATAAAGTGTAAGGAAGGGGTGCAGGAAGACATTGATGCAGGTAGATCAGAGCAATGTAGTAGAACAGTGATGAGATTGGTAAGCCATTGATAA
>ML785922.1:49489-60388 GCA_009831015.1 Picea engelmannii | reverse complement strand
GTTTTACAGGTTGGTGCCTGTGTGACTGGAAGTTGGTGCTTCCATCCAGTTGGTGTTGGAACACTTAGGGAGTTGTTGCTTCCTTCTAGTGGATGCTAGAGAAACCAGGGAGTTGGTTCTTCCTTCTAGTGGGTGCTAGAGAAACCAAGGAGTTGGTGCTTCCTTCTAGTGGGTGCTAGAGAAACCAGGGAGTTGGTGTTTCCTTCTAGTGGGTGCTAGAGAAACCAGGGAGTTGGTGCTTCTTTCTAGTGGGTGCTAGATAAACCAAGGAGTTGGTGCTTCCTTCTAGTAGGTGCTAGAGAAAATAGAGAGTTGGTGCTCTCAACAAGTTGTAGCTTGCAAAACAGAGGTTGTAGCCTCATAATGAGTTGGAGCTCATATGTATGATAATGTACATAATGTAAAGATTACTCATCATACCAAGAAGAAGAGGTTTTTACCCTTTATGGGTTTCCTCAGGAAATATTTGTCTCTGTATATTTTATATGTGTGACTGATGTCAATGTTATCTTTCTTACCTCCGTTCATTATTTTGATTGTCATTAAGTGCTCTGCAAAGAGTTTAAAATAAGCATAATTGTTTAAGCACGGTAACAACTAATTCACCCCCCCTCTCAGTTATCCAATAATTGGTATCAGAGCCAGTTCCTTTTATCTAAAGGTAGATCTGTAAGCTTAAACATGACAAGTCATGAAGGGACTTCAGCCACTAAGCCTCCTCTGTTTGAAGGAACAAATTTTGCCTTCTGGAAGGTTAGAATGAGAACTTACCTAATGGCCTTAGGTGTTGATGTTTGGGATGTAGTAGATACTGGATACATAAAGCCTGTTGTGCTAGCTTCCAAGGATGATAAGTTAGAATTTAGCTTTAATGCTAAGGGATTGAATGCTATCTTGAATGGATTTGCAGAAGCCGAGTTTGTAAAGGTGATGCATCTTCAAACTGCCAAAGAAATGTGGGATAAACTTATTAGCAGCTATGAAGGAAATGAGAAAGTAAAAGATGCCAAACTTCAAACATTTAGGTTGAAGTTTGAACAACTAAAGATGAATGAAGATGAAATAGTAAGCAAGTATTTTTTAAGAGTTGAAGAACTTGTGAATGCCATGAAGGGTCTTGGTGAGAAGATTGAAGAATCAATTTTAGTTCAGAAGATTTTAAGATCTTTGCTTGATAAATTTAATCCAAAAGTCTCTGCAATAGAAGAACTAAATGATCTTAAAACTTTGTCCATTGATCAACTCCTAGGAACTTTAACTACATATGAAATGAGAATCAACAAAGATAAATCCATTACTAGAGAAGAATCTTTTAAAGAAGACAATGATATTGATTCAGATTTAGATGATATTGAGGCAAAATTTGTGAGAAGGTTAAAGAAAGGATCAGGAAAATATCAAGGCAAGCTTCCCCTCAAATGTTTTAACTATGGTAAGATAGGTCACTTTGCAAATAAGTGTCCACATAAGAAGAAGGACCATAACTTTGAAGGTGAAGATAAGTACAAATCCAAAAGATTTGATAGAAAGAAAAGTTTATGTGTAAATAATGATGACTCCTCAGAAGACATTGATAGTGGATCTTCCTGTGAAGATAAGGTAAATGACTTCATGCTTATGGCCAAAGAGGATTATTATAATAAAATCACAGGCAATGATGATAATGATGAAGAATTTTTGGTTGACTTCGAAAGAGAGTTGATCATCACTTTGGAAGAGATTGACAGACTCAGACTTAAGAAGATAAAGCAAAAACAATTGTTGATACAATTCAAGAAAGGCACTAAAAAGCCTAATGAAGACTTTTCCCTACTAAAAGTGGAATTAGAAGAGGAAAAGAAAATAGAGGACATTCTGAAACAACAGTTATCAGAAAAGAAGGAAAGATCTGAAGCCCTGGAAGAAGAAGTAGTGAAAACAAGGAAAGAGTTGGAGAAGCTTCAAGCCATGTATCATCAGAATCTGTCAAGTATCAAAGCCTCGAAAGGATTAGCCACCATTCTGAATCAGCAAAGGAATCCAAAGCTGAAAACTAGTTTGGTTTATGAAGAGGGATCAAGTAGTGGTCAGCCAAGAAACAAAGAACCCATCAAGTTTGTCAAATCTACAACCAATGACAACAACAAACCTGCAGAAACAAAGGAAGGCAATCAGCCGCCCAGGAGGAGTAAAGAAAAAGTTGTCAGGAATGAATCTATAGAAAAAAGAAATAATGCACTCCCTGCTCAAGGAAATCATCAACATGGAAGAAATCAACCTGCTCAAAGAACACAACCATTTTCTAGGTACAGAGGATTTTTCTATGGATATTGTTTTTTCTGTTCTAACTTTGGTCACAAAGTTGTAAATTGTTCTTTAAAATTTAGATATGAGCAAGAAAGACATTCAAGGTAAAGATATATGCCACAACAATGAATGAGACACCCAAGTAAAAAACCTCTATAGATTGCAAATCACTTGATGGCTGGGAAAAGGACACAGGTTAAGCATAACAATTGTTTTGACTCTTTAATCAACGAACTAGAATTCTACATCTATCATAACTATGGACATAAAGTTGTTGATTGTCGCTTAAAGAACTATAAATCAGATTTGAATTCCTCTGCTGAAAATGTCAAGGTTTGGAAGAAGAAAGAAAGTGATAAGTGTGGATTAGTGTTGTCGGCTCAAAGACAAAAGAACCCCTGAAATATAGATAGTAGATGTTCCAAGCACATGACTGGAGAAAAGGATAGGCTTTTGCTTATAAGAAAAATCAAAACAGGAAATGTGATCCTTGAAAATGATGAACCAGGTAAAAACAAGGATAAAGGGATGGTGAGTTTAAGTAATGGAAAAGGAGATTGTCAAGATGATCTTCCTATAGATGGTATGAAACATAATTTTCTCAATGTAAGTCAAATGTGTGACAGAGGATGTAAAGAGGTGGTCCTTTCCAAATACTATAATACAAAGTCTGTAAGCTCAGGACAAGTGGTGGCTAAAAGCATAAGGACAAACAAAATGTTGATGTTGAATCCTCCCCTGCAAGTAAAAAAGAAGATTCAGATACAATAAAAGAATGTCCAGTTAGCATGTATCCCATGGAAGAAGTAGGAGAAGAATCATGTCATAAGCTGGAACCAGAAGTTTTGAAGGTTGAGAAGTCAAATGCCCAAATCAAGTTCTTGAACAGTTCCATGACCCTGGATAAAATCTTGGATAGTCAGAGATCACCAAATGACAAATCTAGTATTGGACTCAACAAGGTATAAATCAGTGCTCCTAAGAAACCTGATACAAGTCCTCCATTTGCAAAAAGGAAAAGCGGATGTGAGAATGTTTGTAGTGTTTTTCTCTTGTGATGTATATGGTCATAAAAGCCTTGGGTTGTAAGAATCATGGAAGAAAAATGAATTTGCAATAATAGAAATTGATGAGAATCAATGGATATATCCAAGGGTTGTTTGAAAAGTACGAGCTACAATTACGTAGTGTTTCAGTAGGAAAACAACATCCTCAGCAACAACATTTTGTTTTACAAAATGATATACATGACATCCTGTAGAGATAACAAGAGGAAAGACCTTGTCAGGGAAAGCTAACCTTTTAGGAACAAAGGGGGAAAGAAGTCAGAAGAAGAGAGAGAAAAGTGAAAGGGGGAGTCATCCAGTTATGACAAGAAAAGGTTGATGAAGGAGTCCCAGTAAGAGAGGTGAGCAATTTTGAGTATTCTACAGAGGATACAGTGGAAGCTGAAGATGAATAGGTCCAAGAATCAGAAGGAGAAGACTCTAGTTTAGATACAAATATTCCGCAGGCCTCAAATAAGAGAGTCCATCCTGTCAGGGAGAGTTTGTGATGGTTTAATATCTGATACCTCCTAAAAATACTGCAACAACTCAAGGGGAGCATGTGTTCTTTGACATTGATGTCAAAGGGGGAGAAAAGAGTCTGGGTGCCTTTGTTGCCATCAATGCCAAAGGGGGAGATTGTTGGCATGTTTTACAGGTAGCATATCCTTGTCATTGATGGAAAGTACAACAATGAAAATGGCTTAAGTACATGAAGAATGTGTTAGGCGAGCACTAGAAGTATTTTTGGAAGACACAGCAGAGCAAGCTCGATAAGATCAAAAGAGATAGTGCAAAGTATGTGTGTTTGTCATTGATGGCAAAGATCATGACCAACAGCGTAGGGACCAGCAGTACAGGGATAATGGCATGGAAATGGAAAGTTCAACAAGTGATCATTGGATCCCATTCAGAAGCGTAAACTCCAGGAGTCAAGGAAGCAACTCACGGCAGAAAATCGCGAAATGTGAAACCACAACTTAATCTCCATTTCGGAGTTTCGGATACTGGGAGTTGGAGGTGTCAAGGAAAATCACGACAAGAATGATGAAATCGTGAAATACGAAACCACAACGTTTTGGAGTTTCGGATACCGGGTGTTGGAGTAGTCAAGAGTCGAGACTCTTCATCACAGGAGTCCCAAAGTTGCGAAATACGACACACCGAAATCCTGAAATAGGAACATCAACAAAGACTCCATTTCAGAGTTTCGCAGACCGGGAAATCAAAGATCAAAGGAACTTTAACCTTTGAAGTAGCGAACCCAGAAATCCCGAAATAGGCACATCAACAAAGACTCCATTTCATAGTTTCATAGACTGGGAAATCAAAGATCAAAGGAACTTTAACCTTTGAAGTAGCGAACCCCGAAATCCTAAAACAAGCACATCAACAAACCACATCAGCAAACCACGTCAACTAAGGACACGTGGCACAATCAGGCAATGACAAGTGTCAAGTTGATTCAACATTTCAGGCACATGTAAGTCATGAATTAGAGTGACACGTGGTAGTTATTCAACACGTGTCAATCCACGTGTGACATCGGCAGGATTACATCACATCGAAACTTTCTATTTCAGGGTTTTACATAGCAAGTAGAAACTCCACAATCATGAAGTCTCAAATGACGAAATGCCGAAATGTGAAATGGAGAAATCAATGTGAGACCCTATGCTTGTAATCCAACGGTGTTGGATACTTGGAAATATGATTGAAGGGATACCGTTATGCAATTAATCAATCAATTATGATTCAGAGAGCAGAATTGAATCATGACTCTTGGACGATTGGTGATTCAGTTTCTGATACATTTTCTTGGAGGTTCATAGTGTAACTGCTAGAAATGACTGGTGGTTTCTGCCAGCGGACTCGAAGAGACTTCAGGGTGATTGCTAGAGAAGATGAAGAGTCTCGAGGCATCTTCCAGTGGCATGAAGACTGTTCATAGAGGCTATTGACATATGTAATACCATTGGAGCCTAGAACTGCAACAGAGAGAATGAGCTCGACTGTGACAGAGAAGACAAAGAGTCTCGACTACTGGAGAGGCTAAGGAATCTCGGCATAACACCCAGTGATGATGGACACATGGGTTTAATCGCCAGAGAAGCTGAAGAGTTGCAATGATTATCAAGAAGAGCACTTGACATGGGGAGAGCATGTAGAAGCATTGTGAATAGAGGATGCAGAAGATGCACAGAGAGAATAAAAACGTAGAATAGAGAAGAGATTGGGGGTTGTTGAGAGTGATTCAGGCGTGTAGAAGGAGGTAGAGTGCAGCAACTGAAATGCACAGAAGAGTAATGGTGCATAGAAGGGACATGGCCCACAGAGCATAAAAGGAATAAGAACATAAAGCGTAAGGAAGGGGTGCAAGAAGACACTAATGCAGGTAGAGAAGAGCAGTGTAGCAGAACAGTGATGAGACCGATAAGCCATTGATAAATATTGTATCACTGTGATAAATTTATATATAGAAAACATTATATTTCAGGGTGGTAGGGAGGTGCTAGGGAGGATTGTTGTCCTCCGAGGTTCAAGTGGGTGCTTGAACATAGGCAGTTGTAGCTTCCATCTGGTTGCAGCCAAAGAAACTAGGGTGGAAGGGTGGTGCAAGGGAGAGCTATTGTTCTTTGTTTTACAGGTTGGTGCCTGTGTGACTGGAAGTTGGTGCTTCCATCCAGTTGGTGCTGGAACACTTAGGGAGTTGTTTCTTCCTTCTAGTGGGTGCTAGAGAAACCAGCGAGTTAGTGCTTCCTTCTAGTGGGTGCTATAGAAACTAGGGAGTTGGTGCTTCCTTCTAGTGGGTGCTAGAGAAACCAAGGAGTTGGTGCTTCCTTCTAGTGAGTGCTAGAGAAACCAGGGAGTTGGTGCTTCCTTCTAGTAGGTGCTAGAGAAAAAAGAGAGTTGGTGTTCTTAGCAAGTTGCATCTTGCAAAACAGAGGTTGTAGCCTCACAATGAGTTGGAGGTCATTTTTATGATAATGTAAAGAATGTAAAGATTACTTATCATACTAAGAAGAAGAGGTTTTTACCCTTTATGGGTTTCCTCGAGAAATATCTGTCTCTATATATTTCATATGTGTGACTGATGTCGAATGTTCTATTTCTTACCTCCCTGCATTATTGTGATTTTCATTAAGTGCTCTGCAAAGAGTTTAAAATAAGCATAATTGTTTAAGCACGGTAACGACTAATTCACCCCCCCCCTCTCAGTTGTCCAATACAACCTACATAGCATCCAATAAAATCCCCTGCCATGGAGCCGAGTGTGCTTGAATATGAAACACAACAAGAACCATCTCAAGAAGATACCATGGAGCATCTCTACACACCAAGAATCTTGTGCATGTTGTCCTGGGGAGATCGGTATATTCCAGAGCCTATGGATTAAATCGCCAGCGTGTAGGCCATTGCTTATGACAGGAAGAGAAAATCCGTGATAAAAAGGTGGGTCAAAAAAAGAAAACTCACCTTGGATAGTGCTCTTCTCATAACCACAGAAGAAGCACTATTTGATACATAGCATGCTAATATGATTGAGCTCATTGGAGCGGGAATGGTCATAACGAATGCCACACTTGACGGATTAAAGAAGGACGAAGAATAGGAAGTCTACGTGAGAAAATAATTAGACCATCTTCGTCATCAGGTTGAGTACTACCAAAACTCAAGAGAGGCAATGGTATTTTTAAAGAGAGAGTTCTGAGAAATGTATGGAAAATTCAGAAGAGAAAGAGACCTCTTCACTACTCGAATAGTCGATCTTCAAGAAGATACTTTAATGGGGTTGGAAACCTACGAAGATATGCAGTGATGGTTCGAAAAGGCACATCAGGCCTTAGAACGAATGGACTACATAAGTGAAATACATAAGGTCGTTATTCTTAGGATCATGGTATTTGAGTGTTGGTGGATAGTAGCATCGCTCGAATACAAAAATAAGTCGAACACTGGGTGTCCATGGTCCAAGAGCCTCAACGAAAAATGTAAGAAAGGTGGGTAGAATGCTAGAAAAGCTGGGAGAAAATCAACCTGGAAATGAAGGGCATTAATTTTCCAGAGTTTGGCCCACCGGAACATTTCATCGACTTACAAGATATTGTTAAACGGAATCAAGAGCAATACCTAGCATGGGAAATTGATATTTTTCAGACTTCAAGCATGATCCTGGGTCTAGCGAAGAAGTTCATGGAAGCCCCGATCAAATCTCTGGTAGTCTTACAGTGCTTAAGTGTCAAATTGGTCAAGTACAAGGAACTGGCAGTAGAGATAAAGGAAGTCCTCTTCGCCCTGATGAATCAACATAGGTTCCCATATGCAAACACATGCGAATACCTATTCTTCTAGTGGTCAGAATATGATACAAATAATCCACTGCAGTGAAAGGAGCGGATGATCTCAGGAGAACAAAGAGATAAATATTCGACGTGTCATTTTGTTTCACTTAACATGACTTTTATTAGTGATTTTTAGCTTAGTGATTCTTTATAAATAGGAATATCGACCTCGTGTTTAAGTTCGATGGTTTTGGAGAGAAATGTTTTCTAAAATTTTGTAATAGAACTACTTATGTGCAAGTTTATTGAATTAATAAATTATGTTTAGAACCAAAGACACTTTTATCATCTAAGGCGTGAATGTGTTTAGACCAAGGAGGATTATCTCTGTCTTCATATTCGATATTTGTTTCTTTGTTGAGTAAGAGTTGTTGTACCTGTATTTAAATTTATCTTATGATGTCGTAACAGTTCTTTTATTCTAATTGATGAATAGAAATAGATTGTGTTAACCTATGATTGATGATAGAGTATTGGAAATTACTTTTCTTTCACTAGCTTTTTATCAAATGTATGTTTGTTTTCTTCAACTGTTATCTCAAACAATATCGAATGTCCATTATTAAAATGGTATTAATTATAATTTGAATTTGTTTAGACATTTTTCATTTGCATGCTAGGGTAAAGCTTATCCTAAACCCAACCTTCCACCAAAACATGTAGTTATCTTTTCTTTGTCATCTAGTCTAGAGTTTCATATTCCTTTTGTTTTAATGTTATTAAAAGAACCAAAAATGAGAACTTCCTAGCATGGGGAGAAGGCTTACCAGAAAAGACATATATGTATGTCAATCACAATTAAATACCATTGATAAATCCATCCAGATCGCGAATATGGAGAAACTTACCACTCATCAAATGCTTACGAGTCTAATTGGGCCTCTTAGGTGGGCTTGGTTCCTGTTGTTGATTTAAAGGGATCTCGGACCCCTCAATAGAATTGGCACTAGAAGGAGGGCCAACAAATGAATGGCTAATAATATTTTTGATAATATATCATGTATAGCCTATAGATTCAAAACAGCCCACATGCATGGCTAGTCATTCTCAAGACAACCAACATATAGAGAGTACTATCGAGATGAGTAACTCACCTCATCACAAGGAAGAATAAAACCTCTTCCATGAAATACCTTATGTTCTTCTCCATGAGGAGTTGAACAAGTTCAGAAGAATCACAAGAACTTACGCTCAAAAAATTGGAGTGTTATCTTTGTCTCCTTTACTTTCTCGTAGAAAAAAAGTAAGCATACCAGTTTTCGACACCCCTGACTAGGTTTTTGTTCACATGGTAGAAGAACTGATAGATTTTTCCCTTACTGAGATCAAACAACCCCATAATCTGATACCTGAAACACCAGCTGGTAACTACTATGAACATGGCGATTTTGAATATGAAGAGGAAGGTTCTAACTTGGATTGCTCAGCTTCTGAATCAAAAGATATGGAGGATAATAATGATAACAATGAATAAAGTGGAAATCAACCTCGATATAATCAACCATGGTTGGCTAGATATTCTCTAGAAATCCCAGGACGGGTGCATAACCTACCCCGACATCCAAACAAATTACTCCTGAAATTTGACCCCGAAACCTCTAGATTTCCTGAGGACCATATCAAGAATTTCATATTAGCTATAAGATTGATGAACATACAACATGAATATGTAGTGTGTAGTATTTTTCCCTATACCTTTGAAAATTCATCCTCGACTTAGTATTTTAACCTACCAGTTGGATCCATAACTAGCTGGACGAAGTTTCAAAAGGATTTCTTAGACAAGTTCGCAGAAGAAACCACCACTGGAGATTTAATGGATGAACTTGTCGCCACTATTAGTCTAAAAGAGAAGGTTAAATATTTTAACCAACGGTTTACCACTATCCTGAACAAATTTCAACCTGAAGCTAAACCTACCCAAGAGTTTCAAATTGAAGTATACGCTAACGCTCTCTGAACTTCCATCTCCATATTCATGAAAAGGGATGCCAAACATACCCTAGCCGAAAATTTTGAGGAAGATAAAATGATTGAATTCCAAATGAAAGGATGCAAATAAGGGCATATCTCACTTATGAAGAAAGAAACCCAACCTCTACCTAAGAGAGGAATTTTGTTAACAAGACCCCCAGTAAAATAAACAAATCCAAGTCTTGATAAAGAAGGAGGAGATCTAGAAAACTACAGTGGATGATCAAAAAACTCTCCAACAAGATCGTAGATATGAAAAGGGGTGTTGGGGAGGGAAACCAAAATCAAAGACCTTATAAACCCTTATTTAAAATAAATCCACCTTTCAAATCTATAGAACCTCCCCCAACTAACCTAAACATTGACTTAGGGAGAGTAGCATCTCACTCTTTCTGCATGTATAACCAAGAGAATCATTTAGAAAGGAATTGCCCTCAATGGGTGCATGGTATCAATTTAATGGCTAAACGATTCCTAGATGAATGCTCCCTAACTGAGAAACTCAATGGCTAGGCAATAAAAACCATCGATCAGGAAATTCAAGAGCCACCGGAAGGGATAACCATGTTGCTATGGGATTCCAACCACCTGATGCCTTCCAACGATGTCGTTGAAGTACAGGAGCCTCCTGCTGAAGTTCTAGTTGTACATACATGAGGTAGAAGTCAACGGGTCCAAACTAATCCCACCACTACTCAGTTATCTAGAGCGAATCATGTGGTCGATCACCCAAAACCCTTATTTCCTTCTCAAAAGAATCCCACAAACATACACACACAAGGATATCCTAATATGGACTATAATTTGGTAGAAGACTTGAAGAAGATGAAGGCTAATGTGTTTTTCATGGACATGTGTAGGATCCCTCAACTAAATACCAACTCTATTTGTTTATAAATCACCTACCTATAGTTACAGTTGAATGCTAAAAATTAATCCCACTATCAACCAAACCTTTGATATCCACAATATTAAGTCCTTAACTTATATGTCTAAATCAATGGTTAAGCGACCAGGTAGGTGTCAAAGGTTATTAAACAATCCCTTACCTTCACTAATTCAAAGGTATTTTTCCAAATGCTATGACCAACTTCCAAATGGATGATGGTATCTGAAGGAAGAAATACAAGGGTCAAAGATCGATGGCCAATATATCATCACAACCCTCTCCATGTGCTTTAAATTTAACGAAAAAAGGTGGGGCGCAAAACTTAACTATGTTTGGAAATTAATTGACATGGCATCTCCTG
>ML785922.1:31962-49429 GCA_009831015.1 Picea engelmannii | reverse complement strand
AAACCACAAAGTCGTCCCCCCCACAATTCTTGTGGATCCTTGATTTGATGGATGTGTGTATGGCCAGAGGTCAAATGTGTTGAAGCATGTGTTTGAATCATTGGGAGAGCATGACAAGAATGTGCACAGTGGATCTTCTATGAATGGTCCTATTGATGGTTATAATGTTCATGCTGCAAATATTGTTTCTACTATCTTCATTGCAAATGGCCAAGATCCAACTCAAAATGTTAATAGTTATCAATACATGTGAAGGATGTGTACATTTATATGACAGTTCCATGTATCGTGGAAGGAATTATAGGTGAGGGTACCCAAAAGGATTCTTAGGCAACATGGAATCTCTAGGTGGCCTTCATGCAAAATATTTAAGATGGATGATCACATAGGAGTGGCCATTGCAGGCCTCACTATAGATGGCCATGTGTTGTCTCTTCACATGAGCTCAAAATGCATACATTATAAGTTCTTGTACAACTTGTCCCTTCATGTTGTTTGATCGGTGCTCTAGCTTGTAGATAAGGCTCGGGTCTACACACAAAAGCCTTGGATAAAACCGTATGGTGTGGGTCTACTTTTCGTTGGATTAGATGAAATAAGACCCCACCTTTGTCTGAATTTCCCTTCTCAGAATTTTTGAATATTAAGAACTTACTTGGAAAGGAAGTTTGAGACATTACTAGAATTCTCATGCAATGAAATTATTTTTCATGGTTTTATTTCTATTAAGGAATCATTGGAAGAAGGCCGAAATCAACCCCCATGAAAAGGTTGAAATCAAATCCCATGTATATTTTTCGTGTAAGCAGTTCATACAACGTGGCATGCTCTCCCTATGTCATCTCTTGGTGTTTCATGTATCATGTTTGTATATCCAAGTCAGCATTTCCACGTCAGAATTGTATGGATTTTTGGGTCTGATCCAGGTGGTTATTAGTGGCCACCCACCTCTTCCACTTGGATCCACACCATTGTCTCTATCAGTTTTTCAGTTTCCTTAATTGTAGCACAATTTACTTTTTTTAGCAATTTTTCAGGTCCTGAACTTTTGGAGCCATTTTGAGGCCCTAAACAATGTTTTTTGGGCATGAATGCTTGGGTGAATATGTTTGTTTCGAACTTGATATTCTCTATCAATACTGTATTCCTTGGATAGATCTTTCTAACAATGTATCATGTGCCTCAAACGGAGATATTATGCCAAAGTTACGACCCCGGGAAATTGATATACCAATTTACCCCAACGGGGCCCATATTCTGGCGTTTCATCTCCTAGGGTTAGGTTTTTGGATGTTTAGGGTTTTCCATTGTTTCTCAATAATATATAGGCCTTAGAGCCTCATTGTAACATTGATTTCAGAGACCAGTAGCCGCCACATCTCTTCTCATAGATAAGCTACCAACACCCGAGCTATTTTATTTCCATTCTGTCTATAAGCATATTTCAGTCATTTGTTGTTAATGAAATGAAGTTTTACTTCTGCTGCATCTCTGGGTTTATGTGTATTTTTATATTTCATTGTCTTCCTGCATAAATCTGGATCAGTGGTATCAAAGCAGTCTACTCTCTCTCGATCCTTCTTTGCATGTCCCCAACGAGGTCAGGGTATAAGGAGTTAGGGCTCGATCTGGTTGAACCGTTGCAAGATCAGCCTCACAAACCCCGATGGTCGCCCATGGGGGAAGAAAAGAAATATGAGGGAGCAGGAGATCCTATCAAATTATTGCTTGAGGAGGCCCTCGAGAAACAAAGGAACGCGATGATGGACAACTTTTCCCAGATCCTTCAATGGTTGCCCACTGGCAGCGCATCTACATCCAACAGCCACTCTGGAGGTGCCACTCCTTTTAAGGTACAAGTAAACTTTGACATTCCCATATTTGAGGGCCAAATAGATGTAGATGTCATTGATATATGGTTGAATTTGTTAGAAGGATATTTCTCGGTCCATGACTTTTCTTACCAAGAAAGGATTATTTTTGCACTCCTTAAAGTTTCCCCCCATGTCAAGGACTAGTGGGAAACCTACTGGGAGCAACAGAGTGAGGGAGAACCCTCTCTGTTCTCAGTTGCACCCACTTGGAATTCTTTCTGAGACACCATCAAGGAACAATATTATCTTATGGGGAGCTATGAGGACAAATACATACAATGGACTACGTTGTGGCAGCAAAGGGACCAAGATGTGCATGAGATAACGAATCTGTTCCATACCCTACGCACAAAGTTGGGTATCAAATTTTTGGAGAAACATTTGGTGTTAAAGTACTGCAGTTGTCTTCATAGATACATTCAGGAGGAAATGAAGTTCCTCAACGTCTCCTCTCTTGGTGTGGCATACCGGTATGCTACCAAGATTGAGTAGAAGTTCAAACAGAAGAAGTGAGACTTTGGGTCTGTGAATCAGAAGCAAGGGAAAGGTACCCCCAAACCGTCAAAAAAAGGACCAAGCCAAGGTGGGGTGACCTAGGACAACCCGCTAAAGCTGCAAGAAAATAACAACATCACAAAGCCAAAAAACGACACGGGGAAGTGGTGTGAGTTCCATAAGAGCTCCACTCACAACACAAGTGAGTGTCGTGTCAAGCAGTCACTGGTAACCGAGTTGAAGGCTTCTGAATCGGATGCAGGCTCCGACTCTGAATCAGAAACCAAGAAGGGGAATGACAGGGGGAAGCAAGTTATCTATGCGGAGCCCAATGCCATTGTTGCCACCATGAAGATCCAAAAGAAGGAACCAGAAGATCCAGAGGAGGCAAAGCACCTCTTCCATTCCCAGATATGGTTAAAGGGTTCCCCGTTGCAGTTCATTATCGACAATGGGAGCCAGAAGAACCTCATCTCAGTAGAGGTCATGAAACAGCTGGACTTGCCAACCACAGCACACCCACAACCATACACCATCGGGTGACTACACCAAGGATGGGACCTTCGCGTAAGCCAGCAATGTCGCCTTCCCTACAGCATCAAGCCCTTCATAGATGAGGTATTATGTGGCATTGCTCCTTTCAATGTTTCTTATGTATTATTAGGCCAACCATACTTGTGGAAGAAACATGTTGTGTATGAGTCCAGGACCCGTCCTATTATTATTAATTTGGGAAATAAGTTGTACAGGATATCGGAAATAGCACTGCCTACAGCCATCTCTTTAGTTACTGCAAAACAATGTAGTAAGCTCATTGCCAAAACTAGGAAATTTGTTTTCCTGATGATCCGCCCTCAGGGGAAGAATAATATTGTGGCCACGACCTCCAGAGAGGGCCCCTCTGCATGATAGAAATAGATGGATAAGGTCATGGAGGAGTACAAGGACATCTTTACCTCCCCCGCAGGGGTGCCTCTACACTGTCAGGTGAAGGACCCCATCGATCTGACCCCAGGTGCATCGTTTCCCAATGGACCAATCTATCAGTGCTCTATTCTGGAGAATTAAAAAATCAAGATGTAGATTCAGGAGTTGTTGTAGAAAGGTCACATCCAGCCTAATTCATCGTTGTAATGTACCTCAAAATTCACATATAAAAAAAAAAAATAAAAAAAAAAATTTAAAGGGACGATGAGTTGGTTTTGTGTCCTTGAGGCTTTCTAGTCACTTGTTAATCCTAAGGTACATCAGTCTTATTACATTTCTCTCCTTTGTCCTATTTAACATAAAGTCATTTCTTCCTATTTCGGTAATGTGTTGTACACGAACAACAGGTCCATAACTAGGGACATCTCATTTCATGGCAACCTAAAATTATCTACTGTTTCATTTTCAAAACCACTTTATGACATGGAGATGTAGCTAATTAGAGTCGCTATCATACATTGCGAGGTTATAGATGTCAGGCCTTATGATGTTCAATACGATAATGTATATAACATTATAAAATCAAAAGGAGAAGTTAACACTATTTGGAAACAAAGATTATAATGGGTTTAACCTCAGCCATTAAACTTGCACCTTGAAAACTAAAGTGCGCAGAGGGTTAATCTTGTGGAGGTTATGGTTACGATCGTACTACAAACTACTCGTTAGGTAACGACAAGGGATAATAGCCTCGGGTGTTTAATTCAAGGTATTCGGATTCGACATATAACGGTGCAGGAAGAAAGCCATCTGGTTACCTCACCATTAATACTCTTAGCAACTGATACAGGTAGAAACCCTTGTGCCTTAAAGGCCTATCTGCACATTTAAAGCACCTGGGATATGTCTATTCAGTATAGAGCTCAACTGGCATGCCCTAAGGAGATATCGACACTTACCCTATGATCACATGGTCTAAGTATGAAACCTCCTCCCCTTTACTCCATTCGGAGGTTACTCCCGTACTTTCACTCTTATTCAGGTTTTGGTTTGGTGAAAGAGGAAGCACCGTCTCAGTCCATTTTCATTTGCACCCTGGTTAAGGTTTTAGTGAAGGAGGGGGAGACGTTACAGACCATTCCTTTGTGTGGCTTTAAGCATCATGGCCAGGGGTTCACGGTTCTAGTTCCTGTGCTAGATGGGTGGAGATTCTGGGTGGCACTTCTCGACGGCAGCTCTGTGTGGTAAGTTTACCTCCAACTATTCTTTTATTTACGCCTTAGCATCATACTGCCTCATAAGTAGGTCTGTGCATACCTCTTGGTTAGTCCTCGACAATATCCTCGTCTCACTTCCAGGGTTTTGTGGTAAAAGGAGTCAGGTCCTCTTGGCAAGGTTTTGGGTCCTATCATAGTTTTCCCCTGTCATTGCACCATTCGTCCTGTTGAGACTGAACCATTCCTCGTATCACGGCGTCTATGCGTCTATTATAAAAGTGTACTCATAATACTTATTTTGGTTTAGCCCTTTTTATTGGTCCCAGTTTCCTCCATTGGTTAGTCCTTTGGCGCATCAATGATCCTCTGTGCTTGACTATAGTTGTTCGCTAGTATCATTGATTAGAAGCGAAGTTTTCCAAAGGCCAAAAGCGTTTAATCTTTTATGTTTATGTTGAATGTTACAATGGTTTTATTTACCATATTCGTTTATACGCCTTTCATTTTCTTTTTTATTCCTGCAATAATTTTTTGGATTAGGCACCAGTATCTATTACTAATGATGGGCCCCTTGATGTACAAGGGTACCCATCAAGGAGGCACGAACTCCTCTTCCCCTTTCGGTCCAGGAGGTGTAGAGGGATGGCAGAAGGCACAACTCCTATGCTTTAGTTAAGTATTCAATGGTCCCCTTTCTAATTACTTTTTGTTCTGTAACTTAAACATATTATCCTGTTTGGTTATGTTATAATGCTTCTCATTATTTTGTGCAGGTGTGGGCACGCCGAAGCATGGAGATGCCCTCTTCACTACTTCAAAAGGTATTCGGGTTCCAACGTAGTATCTAAGTTATTTCAGGATTACAAACCCTGTTGGTCCAGGCTCTGTTCCGTTCCTAAAGTCTAAGGATTTTTAATTCCAAGTTCTGTGATAGTTGATGCGGGGTACGCCCTGAATTGTATAAATAATTCTAGTACATAAAACCACCCGCACAGTTTGCGCCTGGTTGGGCTTTGATAACTAGGAAGTCATTTTTATTAAGTAATGTGCTCATTATATATTGTGTGTTAATTTTTTGTGGATTTAGGATTCTAAAGTACTCTCCTCTATATATTTCGAGGATGGTTTTGGTACTACGGATTCGAATTCTCTCCTGAGCTAATCTAGCTATTTTTTTTCCATAATTGAATCTTAATATTGATTGTACAGTCCCTTTCCTGAAATGATTCGATCATGCATAGAGATACACTTAAGGGTTTGTTCTTTCCCAGAAAGATGTGCGATGATTCCCATTTTTCGTTTATACTTAATTTTTTATGTAAAATAGTTTTTGGGCTTATGCATCACAAGCTATTTATCTTCTATTTCAATTATCATTGTTGAATAAGCCTGTAATAGTCTGCTTACTAGAGAATAGATAGCTTCATTATCAGTTTGGATTTACGCATCGTGTACTATTTATCTTCTTTCTATTATCATTATTGTATAAGCCCTTATAGGTCTATTCACCAGAAAGTTATATGGCATCATTATTCGTTTTGGATTTACGCATCGTGCATTATTTACCCTTCTGTTTCTATTACCATTATTGAATAAGCCTCTATAGGTCTGCTCACCCGAAAATAGGAAGCATGGTTATTACGACAGAAAAATTGTGGTTTATGCTGTAGGTAAATTTTTTATTAACAGAGTCATTGCTAACTTACTGTCATATCTATCTTGAATTATATATATATATATATATATATATATATATATTCTTCCTGTAATGGGGTCCGTGGAGTTTTTTCCTTTTTCTTTGGAATAAAAATTTCCTAACTTATAAGATTATCTATCCACTTAGTAGTTCAGGATACTGATGTAAACAGTTTACTCTAGCGTCTTTACTCCACTGTCGCAGCATGCCCTTTACAATGTATATCTATATATATCGGTTCATAAAAATTTAGCTATACAAGTTTACATGTATATCGACTAGTACTTCAATGTTTAGGGTATATTTATTTGATTATGAAAGTTATAATCATTCGAGGAGGCTCACTGTATATTATATACATCTCTATAGGAAATGAAATCCACCATATCTATTGGTGCATGTGGCTTCTAGTATTTTCGCAACAATATTATTTCATTTTATTTGACAGAAATAACTAAGAAGATAACGATAGTCTGATATCCAGTTTGTTATGGGGTTTGTAACTATTACAGAATTTTTTTCACTATTTGGGTTCATTCCAAGATCTTAGTAATTACTCAGCATCACAACTACATAAAAGAGTCCACTTCTAGCCAACAACTATGAAGTAAAATGTTAGATCTTTACCCACAGCATTCAACCAGAATTTCATACATAGAAGTAAACAGATTAAAACACATAACATTTGACTAGAATAAGGTAGAGTTACATATCTGAACCAAATTTGCAGGAAGACAAAGGGAATAGACACGTTCCTCCCAACTGTATAACAGGGCAGCCAATCTACTTGCCTGATTCACCCCCTAGCCTGACCATGAGTCCATGAGGGAGAATTGAAATCTCCTCTCCGGCAATGTCCTTCGAATTCCAGCAGTATCCTCCTTTCCTCACACTCACACAGTAGTGCTCATAATAGCAAGAACAAAATTCTGTAGTCTTCTTTTTCCCAGCATACTTGGCAGCATCTTGCCTCCTCACATATGTTTTTTTATTAGTTTTCCTAGGATTTTTCCCCTCTCTTGGGGAATTTTTGCATCTTTCTAAATCCCTGATTTTCAGGGGCTGCCATTTGCCAAATCACTGATTTTCCACTTGCAACAATCAGCTCAGATTTAATTCCAATGTGTTCCCCACTCATGGAGTCATGGTCAGCTAAATTTAACATGGTTCCTCCATTTGTCCTCCTACAGTCAATATAAAATATTCTATTTTTTCCTTTTTCATACAAGTTTCATAGTCAAGTAGCTAGTTGGGACAAATCAAATCTCTGCCCAATAGTCAAAATCATTTATTACAATTATTAAAATTCGAAATTCGAAATTGCCATAAATGGAAAAAAATTTCCAATTTCGAATTTACTAAAAATGGAAATAAATTTCCAGCAATTTTAGATTCTAAAATATTTCTTTATTTTTGGGGATGTCACATCCTTTCCCCCTTAAATAAAACACTGTCATCAGTGTTCGTTCCTTTCCTGGAACATGATTGGATGAGATTTCCGCAAATCTCCTTCCAACTCCCAAGTGGCCTCCTCAGGACTAAAGTGCTTCCATTGCACTTTTACCTGAGCGACGGCTCTGTTCCGAAGTGTTATTTCTCTCCGGTCGAGAATGTGCAGGGGTTCCACCTGGAACTCGCCTTCGGGTTCCACCTGCACCAAGTTCCAATCAATCATATGAGTAGGGTCATGAATATACTTTTTCAGCAATGAAACATGAAATATATTATGAATTCTTAGATTATATGGAAGTACAAGTTGGTATGCTACGGGTCCAATTCGAGCTAGTATCTCGAAGGGCCCACAAAACTTGGGTGCCAACTTGGCACAGTTCTCTAACTTCAATGAGCCTTTTCAGGCTTTGACTTTTAAATAAACATGGTCTCCTGCTTGAAATTCCAGGTGCCTTCTTTTTTTATTTGCATAACTCTTCTGTTTGTCCTGTGCTTCTTTCAAGTTCTATTGTACCTTTCTAACCATCTTCTCCATTTCTTGGAGCATTTCGGGTCCAACCATGAGTTTGTCAACCGGGTTATCCTAGCTAATTGGAGTCGTACATTTTCTGTCGTACAGTATTTCGAAAGGGCTTAACTTAGCCGAAGTTTGGTACCCATTGTTATATGCAAATTCTACCAAGTGAAGATAGTCTTCCCGCTTGTTCGGTTTTGTTCTTACATACATGCAAAGCATATCCTCCACGATCTGGTTTGTCCTTTCGGTTTGTCCATCCGTTTGTGGATGATAACTTGAACTGAAATTTAAGTTGGTATTGAGCCCTGCAAAAAATTCCTCCCAAAAGGTAGATGTGAATTTTACGTCTCTATCTGAAATCACCATTTTAGGAATACCATACAGTCTAAATATTTCTTTCATGAATATTTCAGCAATGTTTATAGCTTTAAAAGTAGACTTTACAGGAATAAAGTGTGTAGACTTACTGATTTTATCGATTACAACCATGATCGAGTCATTCTGTTTCTGAGTTTTAGGAAAACCTGTTATAAATTCGAGTGATATAGTCTCCCATTTACATTATGGTACTGGCAATGGCTGTAATAGGCTGGTTGGATGTTGGTGCTCGGCCTTAACCTGCTGACAATCTTTGCACCTTGCCAAGTTTTCTATTGTTTTGCCTTTCATGTTAGGCCAATAAAATAGTTTCCTCAGTGCTGCTATCGTTTTTTGGTAACCTGGGTGGCCAAAATACAGCTTTTTATGTACTTCGTCCAAGATTGTCAATTTTAACCCTATTGAATCTGGTATGTAAAGTCTGTTTTTAAACTGTAACAGTCCCTTCTCATCAATACTTAGATCTAGTTTCTCTGAGTTCGCAGTATTGTTCAGTATTTCTATCTTTATTTTAGTATAGTTTTTGTCACCAACACCTGTCGTCCTTATTCTTCCTTCCAGATCACTTTCTGCCCTGCTAACATTCATCTCAAATAACCCATGGATTCTTCTACTTAAAGCGTCTACTACCTTATTTTCCTTTCCCTTGAAATGTCTGACCTCGAATTCGAATTCTCTCAAGAAGGCTAACCACCTTGCTTGCCTTGCGTTAAGATCCGGTTGCTTAAACAAATATTTTACCCCACTATTGTCCGTTAATAATAAGAATCTTCTACCCATTATGTAGTTTCGCCACATCTTTAAGGCGTGTATTACTGCTGCTAATTCTAAGTCATGAGTGACATAATTTCACTCGTGTTCCTTCAATTTCTGGGACTCATAGAAAATAACATGTCCTTCCTGGGTCAGGACACCACCTAGTCCTTCCTAACTTGCATCAACACATACAGTGAAGTCTTTGTCTGGGTCTACTACCTTCAATATGGGTGTCGTTGTCAATAACTCCTTTAGTTTATTGAAGTTGTCTTGACATTTCTCTGACCAGTTAAACCTAGTTCCTTTCTTTTGTAATGATGTGATAAAGTAGGCTATCTTGGAAAACCCTTCTATAAACCGGCGGTAATATCCGGTGATTCCCATGAATGACAGTATATCCACTACATCTTTAGGTACCAACCATTCCCTAATGGATTTTGTCTTTTCTGGGTCTACGAAAATGCCCTCTACTGAAATTATATGTCCAATATATTGTATCTCTTTCTGGTAGAAGTCACACTTGTCGAAATTGGCATACAATTTGTGCTTCCTTAACATTTGCAGCACTATTCTTAAGTGTTCATGTTCCTCCTTCATCTTTGAATGGACTAGGATATCATCGATGAATACTACCACAAACTTGTCCAAGTACTCACTGAAAATACTGTTCATTAGGCACATAAACGTGGCTGAGGCGTTAGTGAGTCTGAAAGGTATGACTACAAACTCGTAATGTTCGTACCTTTTTCGAAATGTTGTTTTGTTTATGTCCTCATTTTTTTATCCGAACTTGATGATAACCGGATCGTAAATCTAGTTTTGAAAATATCTTGCCCCCCCCCCCCCCCCNTTATCCTTGGTAAGGGGTATTTATTCTTAATAGTCATTTTGTTCAGTTGTCTATAATCGATACATAATCTTAGAGTACCGTCCTTATTTTTCACAAAGAGAACTGGTGCTCCCCAAGGTGAGACACTCGGTCTGATGTACTCTTTGTCCAACAATTCCTGTAATTGTATTTTTAATTATGTCAGTTCTGGTAGACTCATCCGGTAAGGCGCCTTTGAGATAGGGGAAGAACTGGGTAGCAGGTCTATGGAGAAGTCTATTTCCCTTCTAGGGGGTAATTCTGGTATCTCATCCACAAACATGTCTCTGAAATCACGTAAGATAGCAAAGTCTTCCAACTTTGGCTTATCCTCCTTTTTTGCTAGGTTCGTCACTTGGATGGCGTAAACTTGACATCCCTTTCTCATACATTTCTTTAGTTGCATTGCTGAAATTTGTCTGACTGATACCGGTTTTGGTATACCTTGGGCTATCTTGGTAGTATCGGAATCATCCTTATAGCTAAGCATATTTGTATAACAATTTAATATTGCTTTGTGTCATTCCAACCAGCCCATCCCAATAATCATATCGTAAGATCCTAGTGGTAGGATGTTCAGATCGGTCTTTATACTTTGACCGTCTAAGCTGAACTCAAAATCCAAAACAAACTCTGCTACCTTTCTTTTAGTACCAGTTGCTAATTGCACAAGCCATGATTTCGCGTGCTTCAGTTTCTTAAGTTTCTTTGACTCGGCCACATTAGGTGTAATATAACTTAACGTAGCTCCAGGGTCAACTAAAACAGAAATTCGAGTGTCATTGATTTTACCTTCAATTTCTACCACCGAAGACTGGTGGTTAGCTTGTCGACCATCTATGGCTTCATTTATCCGATGTAGGCTTCTAACCACATCTCCCACTGTCGAGGCTTCCTACAGATTATGAACAACAATTCTATTTGTTGAACTCAAATGTGGACAGTTTCTCCTTAGCTGAGGCTCTCTGCATTCCCAACACTTTAATGGCTCGCGGGGATTGTCTCCAAAATTCTTCATTCCCAGGTTTACTGCTTTACCATTTCCTTGCGTATTCGGATGGTTGGAGTGAAAGTCCTTTCTCGAAAAACTTTTTGTTGTATTCCAATGAGGAGTTGGTTGGTACCCCTTCTTCCATTGGTTCATTCTCTCTTGTTTCTTATCCTTCCATGCTTTGGGAAACTCTACCCACTGTTTGTATTGATCGTAGCACATTCGGGCTTTCCTGAATACTTCACTCAAGGATTTGGGGTTGTCAAATTCAATTCTGTCCTTGTAGGACTGTGGTAGGCAGCTTAGAAAATGTTGAATTTTTACTTTATCCTCTCAGATGTACAGTAAAAACCTTAACAGTTCTAAAAATTTATTTATAAGGTCCTCCATTGCCATCTGTCCAAGTCATAACTCATAGAACTCTTTTGTCTTTCTTTCATAGTAACTTTCCGAAAGGTATTGTTTCTTGAAATACTTCTTAAAGCCAGACCATTCCAACTATTTTTCCTTTAGGCCCTTGGCCAATTTCAGGTCCTGCCACCAAATGCTGGCCTTCCCTTTTAGATTGTAGATGCCCATTCTGACCTTCATGTTGTTGGAATAGTTGTAGATCTGGAAGTATTTTTTGATGTCCAACAGCCATGCTTCAACTTCCTCTCCCATCTTGGATTCTCCATCAAAGGTAGCTAGTTTAATCTTTTTAAATTCTCCTTCGGGGTGGTTACTTGTTTTCTTTTTCTGTTAGATTTAGCTTTTTCTTCAGCTGAAGGTGTTCCTTTCGACAAACTATCTCCTTTTTATGTTTCCATCCCTGAGTTCTTGGAAGCCCTTTTGTTGACTTCTTCCTCGTGGTTATCATCTTTTGGGATTTTCTTGGTCACTATACTGCATAGCAGGACTTCATTTATCTCTTGTTGTTCTTGTTGTGATTTTTTCAATTTTTCATTGTCCGCTTTGAAAATCTGTAATTCAACAATAAGGTTCCTCATTGTTTATAACACTTCCATGGGTGAACTTCCGTCACTGTTCTGTCTTGGATCTTCAGGGGATCCCTGCTGCGGGTTTTCTCCCATCCTGATTTTTGCATCGTCCTGAGCTGCCATAATTAACAAAAAACAGAAATAGCTTTCTGTTTGTAACCATAATATTTTTGTTAGCTTTACATAAATCGAAATATATATATATATATATATATATATATATATATATATACACACACTAAGCATTTATTGTGGCCCTATTCAGGTCTAGTGTTGTCGACTTTTTTCTCTGATACCATATGTAATGTACCTCAAAATTCACATATAAAAAAAAAAAAAAAATTAAAAGAGACGATGAGTTGGTTTTGTGTCCTTAAGGCTTTCCAGTCACTTGTCAATCCTAAGGTACGTCAGTCTTATTGCCTTTCTCTCCTCTATCCTATTTAACATAAAGTCGTCGCTTCCTATTTCAGTAATGTGTTGTACATGAACAATAGGTCCATAACTAGGGACATCTCATTTCATGGCAACCTAAAATTATCTACCGTTTCATTTTCAAAGCCAATTTATGACATGGAGACGTAGCTACTTAGAGTTTCTATCATACATTGCGAGGTTATAGATGTCAAGCCTTATGATGTTCAACCTGATAATGTATATAACATTATAAAATCAAAAGGAGAAGTTAACGCTATTCGGAAACAAAGATTATAATGGGTTTAACCTCGGCCATTAAACTTGCACCTTGAAAACTAAAGTGCGCATAGGGTTAATCTTCTGGAGGTTATGGCTATGATCGTATTACAAACTACTCATTAGGTAACGAAAAGGGATAACAGCCTCGGGAGTTAATGCAAGGTAGTCAGATTTGACATATAACGGTGCAGGAAGAAAGCCATCTGGTTACCTCGCCATTAATACTCTTAGCAACCGATACAAGTGGAAACCCTTGTGCCTTAAAGGTCTATCTACACATTTAAAGCACCTGGGATATGTCTATTTGATACAGAGCTTGACTGGCATTCCCTAAGGAGATATCAACACTTACCCTATGATCACATGGTCTAAGTACAAAACCTCCTCCCCTTTACTCCATTCGAAGGTTACTCCCGTACTTTCACTCTTATTTGGGTTTTGGTTTGGTGAAAGAGGAAGCAACGTCTCAGTCCATTTTTGTTTTCACCCTGGTTAAGGTTTTAGTGAAGGAGGGGGAGACGTTACAGACCATTCCTTTGTTTGGCTTTAAGCATCGTGGCTAGGGGTTCACGGTTCTAGTTTCTGTGCTATATGGGTGGAGATTCTGGGTGGCACTTCTCGATGGCAGCTCTGTGTGGTAAGTTTACCTTCAGCTATTCTTTTATTTACGCGTTAGCATCATACTGCCTTGTAAGTAGGTCTGTGCATACCTATGTTCTTGGTTATTCCTCGACAATATCCTTGTCTCACTTCCAGGGTGTTGTGGTAAAAGGATTCGGGTCCTCTTGGCAAGGTTTTGGGTCCTATCATAGATTCCCCCTGTCACTGCACCATTCGTCCTGTCGAGACTGAGCCATTCCTCGTATCATGGCGTCTGTTATAAAAGTGTACTCGGAATACTTATTTTGGTTTGACCCTTGTTATTGGTCCTGGTTTCCTCTGTTGGTTAGTCCTTTGGCATGTCAATGATCCTCTGTGTTTGACTATAGTTGTTCGCTAGTATCATTGATTAGAAGCAAAGTTTTCCAAAGGCTGAAAGCGTTTAATCTTTTTAGTTTATGTTGAATGTTACAATGGTTTTATATTTACCATGCTCGTTTATACGCCTTTCATTTTCTTTTTTTTTCCTGCAATAATTTTTTGGATTAGGCACCGGTATCTATTACTAATGATGGGCCCCTTGATGTGTGAGGGTACCCATCAGGGAGGCACGAACTCCTCTTCCCCTTTCAGTCCAGGAGGTGTAGCGTGATGGCAGAAGGCACAACTCCTCTACTTCAGTTAAGTATTCAACGACCCCCATTCTAGTTACTTTCTATTTTGTAACTTAAACATATTATCATGTTTGGTTATGTTATAATGCTTCTCATTATTTTGTGCAGGTGTGGGAACGCCGAAGAATGGGGATGCCCTCTTCACTCCTTCAAAAGGTATTCAGGTTCCAACGCAGTATCTAAGTTAATTCGGGATTACAAACCCCGCTGGTCCAGGCTCTGTTCCATTCCTAAAGTCTGAGGATTTTTAATTCCAAGTTCTATGATAGTTGATACGGGGTACGCCCTAAATTGTATAAATAATTCTGGTACATAGAACCACCTGCACAGTTTGCGCTTGGTTGGGCTTTGATAACTAGGAAGTCGTTTTTATTAAGTAATGTGCTCATTATATATTGTGTGTTAATTTGTTGTGGATTCGGGATTCTAAAGTACTCTCCTCTATATATTTCGAGGATGGTTTTGGTACTACAGATTCGAATTCCCTCCTAAGATAATCTAGATATTTTGTTTCCAAAATTGAATCTTAATATTGATTGTATGGTTCCTTTCCTGAAATGATTCGATCATGCATAGTGATACGCTTAAGGGTTTGTTCTTTCCCAGAAAGATGTGCGATGATTCCCAGTTTTCGTTTATACTTAATTTTTGATGTAAAATAGTTTTTGGGCTTACGCATCACAAGATATTTACCTTATGTTTCAGTTATCATTGTTGAATAAGCCTATAATGATCTGCTTACCAGAGAATAGATAGCTTCATTATTAGTCTGGATTTACGCGTCGTGTACTATTTACCTTCTTTCTATTATCATTATTGTATAATCCCTTATAGGTATATTCACCAGAAACTTAGATGGCATCATTATTCATTTTGGATTTATGCATCGTGCATTATTTACCCTTTTGTTTCTATTACCATTATTGAATAAGCCTCTATAGGTCTGCTCACCCGAAAATAGGCAACATGGTTATTACAACAAAAAAATTGTGGTTTATGTTGTAGGTAAATTTTTTATTAATAGAGTCATTCCTAACTTACTGTCATATCTATCTTGAATTATATATATATATATATTCTTCCTGTAATGGAGTCCGTGGAGTTTTTCCCTTTTCTTTGGAATAAAAAATTCCTAACTTATAAGATTATCTATCCACTTAGTAGTTCAAGATTCTGATGTAAACAGTTTACTCTAGCGTCTTTACTCCACTGTTGCAGCATGCCCTTTACAATGTATATCTATATATATCAGTTCATAAAAATTTAGCTATACAGGTTTACATGTATATCGACTAGTACTTTAATGTTTAGGGTATATTTATTTGTTTATGAAAGGTATAATCATTCGAGGAGGCTCACTGTATATTATATACATCTCTACAGGAAATGAAATCCGCCATAGCTATTGGTGCACGTGGCTTCTAGTATTTTCGCTACAATCTTATTTCATTTTATTTGACAGAAATAACTAAGAAGATAACGGTAGTCTAATATCCAGTCTGTTATGGGGTTTGTAACTATTACAGAATTTGTTTCTCCATTTGGGTACTTTCCAAGATCTTAGTAATTACTCAGCATCACAACTACATAAAAGAGTCCACTTCTAGCCAACAACTATGAAGTAAAATGTTAGATCTTTACCCACAACATTCAACCAGAAATTCATACATAGAAGTAAACAGATTACAACACATAACATTTGACTAGAATAAGGTAGAGTTACATATATGAACCAAATTTGTGGGAAGACAAAGGAAACAACCACGTTCCTCCCAACCGTAGAACAAGGCAGCCAATCTACTTGCCTGATTCACCCCCTAACCTGACCATGAGTCCATGAGGGCGAATTGAAATCTCCTCTCCAGCAATGTCCTTCGAATTCCAGCAATATCCTCCTTGCCTCACACTCACACAGTAGTGCTCATAACAGCAAGAACGAAATTCTGTAGTCTTCTTTTTCCCAGCATACTTGGTAGCGTCCTGCCTCCACACATATGCTTTTTTATTAGTTTGCCTAGGACTTTTTCCCTCTCTTGGGCAATTTTCGCAGCTTTCTAAATCCCTGATTTTCAGGGGTTTCCATTAGCCAAATCACTAATTTGAAACTTGGAACAATCAGCCCAGAGTTAATTCCAATGTGTTCCCCACTCATGGAGTCATGGTCAGCTAAATTTAACATGGTTGCTCCATTTGTCCTCCTGCAATCAATATAAAATATTCTATTTTTTCCTTTTTCATACAAGTGTCATAGTCAAGTAGCTAGTTGGGACAAATCAGATCTCTACCCAAAAGTCAAAATCATTTATTACAATTATTAAAATTCGAAATTCGGAATTGCCATAAATGGAAAAAATTTTCCAATTTCGAATTTACTAAAAACGGAAATAAATTTCCAGCAATTTTAGATTCTAAAATATTTCTTTATTTTTTGGGATGTCACAATCACCCTGTGGGAGCCCAATCGTGTTGGTTCAAAAGAAGGATGGGACTTGGAGACTCTGCATTGACTATCGGGCACTAAACAAGATCACTATCCGGAATAGGTACCCAATCCCACAGATTTATGACCTTTTGGACCAATTCAAGGGGGATAAATACTTCAACAAGATCGACTTGAACTCTGGGTATCACCAAGTACCAATTGAACCCTCTGATGTGTGGAAGACTACCTTCAAATCCAAGGAGGGCCTTTTCAAATGGATGGTCATGCCTTTCGGGTTGACGAATGCCCCTGCAACCTTCATGAGACTAATGGACGACATATTGCGGCCATTCAACAACTCATTTGTAGTGGTGTACTTGGATGAAATTCTAATCTTCAGCCAGACTTGGGAAAAGCACCTCCACCACATCTGACAAGTCCTCCAAACACTGTGGCAACACAAGTTGTGTGCCAATTTGGAGAAGTGAACTTTTGGCATGACCCAGGTTCAGTATCTGGGATACATTATTGATGAGCAGGGGGTGCATGTGGATCTAGCCAAGATCCAAGTCATTCGGGATTGGCCAGCCCCAACCACCCTAACAGAGCTTCGCATCTTTTTGGGTTTTGCCAATTTCTATCGTAGGTTTGTGTTGGGATTTTCTCATATCACTTGGCCCTTGAGTCAAGTCCCCAAGGGAGGAGCGAAAGAAAAAATATTTTGGTATGAATCTCAATAGAAGGCGTTCGATGATTTGAAGCATCGCCTCTGTTGAAAATACTAATACAACTAAGAGGGGGGGTGAATCAGTTGTTTATAAGATTAAACAATCTTACACCTTCTTAACAATTATTAATATTTCTTCATGTGTTATCAAGCAACATACAGCATATGGACAGTAAGAGTAAAGATCATCAGTCACA
>ML785922.1:10348-23615 GCA_009831015.1 Picea engelmannii | reverse complement strand
ACCCTAGTTTCTCTGGCCACTACCAGATGGAAGCTACAACTTCCTGTGTTCAAGCTCCGAATTGAACCTCTGAGGACAATAGTCCTCCCGAGCACCTCCCAACCTCCCTAAAATATTAATGGTTAAATATACATTCAACTTTATAGATAAATCAGTTCTTACCAGTCTTTCATTGTTCTTTAATTCTGGTCTTCTGTTCATTGTTCTGCTACTCTTCTCTTATTCAACAGGTCTGCTCTGTATCATGTCTTCTGTCATTCTGCTCTGCTTCTGTTCTGTCCATCATATTGCTCTTCTTCTGTTCTCATTCTGCGCAGTTCTTTCACTGCTTACTATACCTCTGCTCGTCTTCTTTTTCTTACTAATTACACATTTTTCCTTCAGAATGATCACACAATTCGGTATTTTTCATTTTCTTTTATACACCTTTCTTTGACGATTCCACTTCCCCTTCCAATGGGAAATCCGCCGACATCTGTCTTAGCAACTGAAACGCTAACCAATTCATCATTCTCAGTCGGTTTAACTTAACAGATTTTCAACTGAATTGTTAATGAGTGAGTAAGAACAACAACCCTCCGATCAAGGTTTGATCCAACGGTTTAGATCAAATCGGGATTTCACTCATCGCAATTTCGGCATTTGCAATGTCAATTTTCACAAGTCCTCCAGACTCGCGATTCTCCGATTCCCGATGGCTCCTTTCATACGTAAGCCCTGCTGGCTATAGCCCTTGGCCCATAAGACCGTCAACACATGACCTCGGTCAAACATCGCATCGGGGTTTCATCATTTGCGATGACATAATGTTTATGTCCACGTGATTCGCGATTTCCCGATTCGCGATGCGCTTCAGCCCTCCTGGCTATAACAGTGTCCATATGACCTGTCTCCATGTGACCTCGGTCATATCATTCCATCGGAGTTTCGCCACTCACGATGTCATTGTACACATGCCTCTGGGAGTCCCGATCCCCGATTTCCCGATGACGGAGATCAACGGTCCAGATATGGTTCTTATCCAACGGCTTTGATTACTTCGTGAAATTGCATTTCGCGATTTAGGAGTTCTTGATGCATTGTGTTCTTGACATATCATATACTGATCCCCGAAACTCTGATGCCACCTGTCCTCTCCTGACGTCACTCATGGTTCGATACGTGTTAAACACTGCCACGTGTCACTCTGATTCATTAATTGTATGTGCCTGAAGTGTTAGATCTGCCTGACACCTGTCATCACCTGGTTTTGCCACGTGTCCCTTAGCTGACGTGGACTGCTATCGTAGATCGATGGTCTAGGTCACATGTTGATCTGACGGTTCAGATTCCGTTGGGATTTCGCATATCGCGAAATCGGGGATTTCGTTGTGGAGTGAACTTTGCATTATGAAATCCCGATCCCCAAATTGTTGATGAGGCCTCCTGGCTGCCACGTGTCCATACAAATGAACGGTCCAGATCCTTGCTTGATTAACGGTTGCGATCAAATCGCGAAATCGCATATCGCGATTTCGGGGTTTTCACCGTCAAGTGATTTTTGCGTTATGAAGTCTCGATTCCTGATTTACTCCTTTGGGTTATTTCTCTTGCAACTCATACAGATCTGACGGTCCTCGTTTTTTCGGGAAATTTGTATGAGATCCTACGGTCACTGACTCTTCTTCCTTTTTCTTCTGTAAGCTCTTGTTGCGCACATTTTCTTCAAGGTTGTTCCTCCTGAGCTTTTACTTCCAAATCCCCATGGGGTTTTATCCTACTTATCCTCCTGTCTCTACTATTGCCATTAATGACAAGCATTCACTGCATTCTGTCCACTGAATTTGCCAACAGCCTCTACTCTGCACTAGTGCTCACATTACTAGACTTGCAACAACCATTTGAGATCAAGACAGATGCCTCCAACTATGCTATTGGGGCAGTCCTTACTCAACAGGGGCATCCAGTGGCATATCATAGTGAGACACTTTTCGACACAGTCTGAAAGTATCCCACTTATGAAAAAGATATGTATTCCATTGTGCAAGCCTACTGACAATGGAAGCATTACATTTTGGGAAAGGAAACGGTCATCCACATAGACACAAGGGAAGTTGCAGAATGATTGCCATCAGAAGTGGTCCACATACCTACAACAGTTTCATTTGAACATTAAGTACAAGAAAGGAAGCACCAATAATGTTGTAGACTTCCTCAGCTGACCCCCTATCATAGCGCTAACCACAGTGCTCAACTCTTTTGGGCACGAGACTTTTGATTGGCCACTTCTCTACAAAAGTGATCCAGAATTCGCCCACAAATACAATATGCTCTTGGAGGGTAAGAAAGTTCCTAATTTTCACCTCCAATATGCCTTGCTATGTCACCTGGGACATCTTTGTGTTCCTTCAAGAAAGCGTGCCAAGATGATTTGGGAGGTGCACTATAGTCAGGTCACTAGGCATTTCGGGGTCGAGAAAACCATGGCAATTCTGCAAAAGTATTTCTATTGGCCGAACCTTTGACAGGATGTCAGGAAGTACATCAAGTCCTACACTTCTTGCGCCATTGCCAAACTGACCATGAAGACGCAAGGCCTCTATACTTCGTTGCCTACCCCTAGTCGACCTTAGGAATCCATCTCCATGGATTACATGTCGGGCCTTCCTTCTACTAAGCATGGAAATGACTGTGTTTTTGTGGTCATTGACAGATTCTCGAAGATGTCCATTATGATGGCCTACAAGAAGAATATCACAGTAGAAGCCACTGCTAAACTCTTCTTTGAATGAGTGTGGGTACACTTTGGGATCCCACATTATATCATATCAGACAAGGACAGCAGGTTCCTTAGTACATGTTGGACCAGCCTCTGGTCGATGTTGGACACCAAGCTCACCAAGTCGATAACTTTCCATCCACAAACTGATGGCTAGACAGAGGTCGTCAACCAGATGATTGTACACATTTTGTGCATGTACAAATCAAATCATCCACGCACATGGGATGAGAGCCTCCCCTATGTACAACAAAACTACAACCGGGCTCTCCATACCTCAACCAGCCATAACCCCTTTTAGGTGGGCTTGGGATTCCAACCACTATGTCCCATTAACGTAACCATGCCATTTGCGGCTACTCAGGCAGATTCAGCCCATGTCCAGTCTGAGGATGACAAGGAAAATAGCTTCATTGAGCGCATTCAGCACATCGACCAATAGGTTCATGACATCTTGGATAGAGCCAATGCTAAGTACAAGCAACGACATGATCAAAATTGGGTGCCACACAACTTCCAGGTGGGCGACAAAGTGTGGCTACATTGCAAAAGGATCGCCTCGCTAGACCCTACCGCAAGATTCGCCCGCTCCAATATGGGCCATACACCATCACCAAGGATGTAGGGGAAAATTACTTTGAGCTTGGTATTCCACCATTCCTTGGTCCGCACCCAGTGTTCAATGTGGATTGTCTTTGGCCCTACTTTCCACCTCTACTGGACACATCTGACATGGAAAAACAACTCACACCAATAGAGTTAAGCCTATATTGCATGGAACAAGTCACAACTGATCGGATTATGGACACACAGATCAAGAACACCCGCCAACAGAGGATCCAACTATATTGATTTGTCAAAGAAGGCCAACTCCTTCACCAGGGCAAGTGGATCACCAGAGACCAAGTTCATCAGAAGTTTCCTCATATCATGGAGGAACTCAATGCAATGGGGACCATTCCTTCCTAAGGGGGGAGGAATGATCCAGGTGGATATTGGTGGCCACCTGCCTATTCCACTTGGACCCACACCATTGTTTCTGTCAGTTTTTCAATTTCCTTCATTGTAGCACAATTTACTATTTTTATCATTTTTTCGGGTCCTAAACTTTCGGAGCCATTTTGAGGCCCTAAATGACGCTTTTGGGGCATGAGTGAAATAACGAATATGAGGCCGTTCCAGGACTCAATATTCATTGTCAGCAGTGTATTCCTTGGATAGATCTTTCTAACTATGTATCATGTGCGTCAAACGGAGATAGTATGCCAAAGTTACGACCCCGAGAAATTGATGTACCAATTTACCCCAACGGGGCCTATATTCTGGTGTTTCATCTCCTAGGGTTAGGTTTTTGGATGTTTAGGGTTTTCCATTGTTTATCAATAATATATAGGCCTTTTAGCCTCATTGTAACATAGATTTCAGAGGCCAGTAGCCGCCACATCTCTTCACAGAGATAAGCTACCAGCGCCTAAGCTATTTTATTTCCATTATGTCTGTAAGAATATTTCAATCATTTGTTGTTAATGAAATGAAGTTTTACTTCCGCTAAATCTCTACGTTTATGTGTATTTTTGTATTTCATTTTGTTCCTACGTAAATATGGATCAGGTTCAGCATCTGATCTTTCATCTAAACGTATCAATGAAAAAAGAAAAGCGTCGACGTCGATCTACTCGTTTACTATCGGAAGGTTGATAGGACATCATACAATGGGGGTTTTCATTGAAACTTACACATTCTACAACAAAGATCCTGGTTGCTCTACACTTTGTTTCCATCTCAATACCCTACCTTTTTTCTCTGATGTTGATCATACCAGTGTTAAAAATACGAGAAGGGTCGATAGTTTGATGGGTTACTTTCAGCAGGGATAAGATCGGATTTTTTTATTTAAGACGCCAATTAATGTTTCTCTCATCCCACGTTACTATCATGCGCGTTGCACAAATAGTATAAGTTTGAATCCGTCGATGAACTATGAAGTAACCTGCTCCTGCATTTTTTGTTTTCATTTGCATTTAATCCTGAGCATGGTTCGTATTTAGTGATGGATTGTGTGGGGCCCATTTACAACCTTGAATTTAAGGACTGATGCGACAAGGTAAGTATGCTCTCCTTTTAAATTACAAAGACATATTCAAACGCGCCATTCTATGCACAAATATTTTATTCCCCGGAGTAGTCGAAGGAGCAAGAGAGCGCATATGTTGGCCCTTGGATATGGAAGGTTGTGAAGATTAAGGAAAGAAGCGCAAAGTGCGAACTGTGCGGAAGACAAGTTGACTGAGATTGGTTGGAAGTGACCAAAAGAATAGAAAAGACAGAGCGAAGTAAGAGAAAGAAAGACATTGGACAGGGAGATCGAGGAAGATAGATGAGCAAGGAATATGGATCGGGGATGAATCAACAAGCGGAAAAGTCCACCAATGGATGCTTTTGAGAACCTCACAATCAAGAAGGAAAGACAGGCTGGTGAAGCCCTGAAAATGCGGGTCAAGTTGACATAGGGTTTTAGACACCTAGTGTTTTGGTATTTAGGGTTTTAGACACCTAGGTTTCGGCCTAAGGTTGTTTGAGAGTCATTGTAATGTATAAATGAAGGTCAAGAGGACCTGGGATGGGGTCGTTCCGAGTTGTTATTGTTGTGTTGAGAGATTATGTAATGAGTGATTATTGTTATTGAGAGGAGAGAAGTATTATGTTGGTTGAGAGTCTATATTGTAATATCTTCAGCTGGGTGTGAAGATCAACCCTACAGCTGGGTGTGCAGGGAGGGAAGAGAGGAGAAGAGAAAGAAAGAGAAATATATGCAAGCTAAGTGCAGATAGAACTGTATGCTTTCATTTAATATATTATAAAGCGCAGTTCTGTGGCATAGCCCTAGGGAGAGGGTGAACCATGTATATCATGTTGTTGTGTGTGATTGATGTTGTGTTCTTATGATCTCAGATATACTATAAATGCAATATTTTATTAGATCTGAGATATAGTTTGCGCAATAGGTTTAAGAAAGATAAAGAATCACTAGATATGTGTGAGGGTGTTGCCCTGGATCCACTTTTCATTTCCTTTGGTTGTAGACACCTGTGTCCTGTAACCCACTATAGCTACTTCGGGTGAGACTGCATCTATTTTGCAGGGGTTTCTGAAAGGCCCACTAGTTAGGGATTGTTGGTGGACTATTATAACTGAACCCCAGGTCTGCCCCTGTGCCAACAATGTCTAGGATATTACATCCAATATTTAACTCTAAACCAGGTTAATCTAGTGCAAGGAAGAGGTATTCTTTGTCTCCATCATTTATACATTTTTATTTTCATCCATAATACTTTTAGAGGTTGGTATCTCACACTGTATGTTTGTAGAAAATGCCTCCAGGAAATCTGACAACCAGGTTCTCACCAAGGACGCCCAACCTAAAGGAACTGGATGTCATGGAAGGATCTACATTGAGCGCTACAAGGGAGTTGGATTTCAACTCAAAGAAAAAATCGGTTATCTGGACATCCACCAGGAAGCAGTTCATCCAACCTCCAACGTTCAGTGACACAGAAGAGATGACAGGGTCTAAAGTGTTTCTCCCACATTGTGGCGACCTGTACAACAAAATTAGTCAGGAGGAATACCCTCAGTTACGCCTCACAACAATCTAGATGTATGAATATTGGATGATGAGGTGTTTCCAAACATTTGGAGGTCAAATATTCAGAGGGTGGCTAGTTGGACCCCAGTTCTTCCCTGCATTGAATCCTTAGGATGGATAATTGACCATGTTGACACGGTAAGTGCACCATCAACAATGAAAAAGGTGAGTGTGTTTTATTTCCTACGAAGGTGTAGAAGTACTACAAACTTAGAGACTCGGAGGAAAGGCTAAACACAAAATTCATGGTCAATTTCTCTGAGATTCATGATACTATCTGATTGATAGCATCCTGGTGGAAATAAGACAATAAATTCACAAACAGGAGCACTGGCTGGTAAAACACAGTAAATCTTAGAGAGCCATACATGTATCTGATGGCATTAATTTGTCGATTATATGGAGAAAAGGATTGCTCCAAATTTTCATAGGCATGGATGCCCTTAGCATACAGCATGGCAATTTCAGGGAGCTGCTTCAATTGGGGAGCCATTATCTCTAAGAAGCTCAGTATAAATATGTTACAGGCTCAGACACCAAAGGAAGGAGAGGTTTCGGCCTAATACATGGCATCCTACTTGTTGGATGTAATTTGCGCAAGGAACATTTTTGCAGGTATGAATTTGAGTTGACATGTTTATGAATTTCCTGTGCATGTCTATTTCAGCATATTGTGGGAAAATAGATATAAGAGAATATATTCTTTAATATGTGATGAGTTCCTAGACAAAGTTTACTTCTTCATTTTTTGAAAAGAGTGTCCTCGGCTTTTGATGGTGGAAAAGAAGATGATATCAAAAGTTGGCCATTGGTACTTCGAAGAAACTAGCACTTTTATTAGAGTTTTCAGAGCTACCGGTGCACCCCACCTTCCCCCTATTCATGTCCTGGATCGCCTCATTTTGGGGGAGATCTACTACCATACCATCTTTCAAGGATACAATGCCTCCCTGGTCAAAGAAAATAAGAGAGCTTTCAATCCCTATGGTTTCCACATAGGATTTTACATGGTTAGAGACAATGCGGATGCGAAATAGGAGGGGATCAATCAGATCGACTATCAATTTCATATAGGTCTCCTTTGCAAGCATGATCCCAAGGGCTTAGTTCACCAACAGACGACGCAGATATCCTCCTATTGATTGTATGCTCATGATAATTTTGAAGACAAAATCTTCATTGAATGCACCCAGGACTGGGAGGAAGTACTGCAAATAAGGGCCAACTCGAATATGACTAAGTTCAAAGCAATGTACCTAGATGAGCAGGTTGAGACAATATAGAAGACATATCAAGAAGCTCTCAGGGTCAGATATGAGAGCAGAACAGTGGAATAAGCAGAGGCACGAAGGAGGGAGATGTTGTTACTGGAAGAATCCCAAAGATCCATACAAAGGGAAGAGAAACATCCCCCACTTAACCCTTTGATTGAACCGATGAGGATTACCCCGATCAACACCAGTGACCAAGAGGTAGAGCCAAATGGCTCTAGTGCTTCTCCACCAACATAAATTTTTGATCGAGAAGAAACTATCCAGGTGGGATCTCTGATAACAGTTGCAGCTCAGCAAAGGCCAGCAGGAGTATCAAGTGGAACAGGGGTGTCATCCATTCTTGTGGACCTAATCACTATATATGATGATGATGAAGGCTCAGAGGTTTCACACATATCTCTGGTTTTAGTTACCCAGGATGAAATCCCAGGTGAAGTACCTACTTTGGCTCACAATGAAATTTTACTGGAATCTAGGGAGGGAGGCTAGGACGCCAAAATCATTACTGATGTTGAATTACTGAGTTCACTGCAAACACATTCGATAGGAGTGACTCAGTCGCATGGTTCCAAATCCAAAGATGCCATTGACATAGGTGAACAAGGAGGAACAAAGAAGCAACCAAAAATTGGCATCCCACCAATCGAACCTTCAATCGGTGTTGAGCTTCCGCCTACTCCCTCATCTAGAGTGAATACGCAACTGATATTTGGGACCATGCAGGATTAAAACCCCACAAAGAATCCAATAAAATCCCCTGCCAAGGAGCCGATCATGCCCAACCATGAAACAAAACAAGAACTAGCTCAAGAAGATACCATGGAGCATCTCTACACACCAAGAAGCTTGGGCAATATGTTGTCCTAGGGATATTAATAGATTTTAGAGCATGTGGATGAAATCATTGACATGTAGGCCATTGCTTATGACAATAAGAGAAAAGTCGTGATGAAAAGGACGGTCAAGAAAATAAAACTAACCTTGGATATCACTCTGCTCATAACCACAGAAGAAACACTATTTGATATAGAGCATGCTAAGATGACCGAGCTCATTGGATTTGGAATGGCCATAACAGATGCCACACTTGACAAAGAAAAAAAGGATGAATAAGAGGAAACCTCCATGAGAAAATAATTGGACCATCTTCGTCATCAGGATGAGTACTACCAAAATTCGACACAGACGGTGGTTCTTTTAAAGAGAGATTTCTAATAACTGTATGGAAAATTCAGAAGAGAAATAGACCTCTTCACTGCTTGAATAGACTATCTTTAAGAAGATACCTTAATGGGATTGGAAACCTACAAATATATGCAATGGTGGTTCATAAAGGCGCATCAGGCCTTAGAACGAATCAACTATATCAACGAAATAAAGAAGGGTGTTGATTCAGAGGAGCATGGTATCCAAGTGTTTATGGACATTAGCATCGCTCAAATATGAAAATCAATCGAACACTAGGCGTCCATGGTCCAAGAGCCTCAGCGAAAAATGCAAGCAAGGTAGGAAGAATGTGAGAAAATCTAGGAGAAAAACATCCTGGAAACGAAGGGCATTAATTTGCCAGAGTTTGGTCCACCGGAAGATTTCCTCGACTTACAATATATTGTTAAATAGCATGAAGAGAAATACCTGGAATGGGAAATGAATATTTCACAGAATTCAAGCATGATCTCTGGTCTAGCGAATAAGTTCATGGAAGCCCCGATCAAATCTCTAGAAGTTTTACAATGCTTAAGTGTCAAATTTGTCAAGTACAAGGAACATGCAGTAGAGATAAAGGAAGTCCTCTCCACCCTGATGGATCAGCATAGGTTCCCATATGCAAACACATGCAAAACCTCTTCTTCCAGTGGTCATAATATGATAGAAATGATCCACTACAGTGAAATGATCAAATGATCTCAGGAGAAAAAAGAGATAAATCTTCCACGTGTCATTTTGTTTCACTTAACACGATGTTTATTAGTGATTTTTAGCTTAGTGATTCTTTATAAATATGAAGATCTACCTTGTGTTTAAGGTCAATGGTTTTGGAGAGAAATTTTTTCTGAAATTTTGTAATAGAACTACTTTTGTGCAATTTTATTGAATTAAGAAGTTTTGTTTAGAACCAAAGACACTTCTATCATCTAAGGTGTGAATGTGTTAAGACCTAGGAGGATTATCTCTATCTTCGGATTCAAGATTTGTTGCTTCGTTGGATAAGAGTTATTTTACATGTATTTTAAGTTATCTTATGACATCATAACAGTTCTTTTATTCTAATTGATGACTAGAAATCGATTGTGTTAACCTGTGATTGATGATAGAGTATTGGAAATTACTTTTCTTGAACTATCTTTTTATCAAATGTATGTTTATTTTCTTCAACTGTTATCTCAGACGATGTTGAATTTCCACTAATTAAAATGGTATTAATTCTAATTTGAAGTTTTTTAGACATTTTCCATTTGCGTGTTAGGGTAAAGGTTATCCTAAACCCAACCTTCCACCAAAACACGTAGTTAGATTTTCTCTGTCATCTAGTCTAGTGTTTCATCTTCCTTTTTTTTTAACGTTAGAAAAAGAACCAAAAAAGAGAAATGCTTAAATTGAGGAGAAGACTTAAGAGAAAATATAGATATGTCTGTCAATCACAATTAAATCCCATCAATAAATCCAACCAGATCACGGATCTGGAGAATCTTACCACTCATCAAATGCTTACGAGTCTAATTGGGCCTCTTAGGAAGGTTTGGTTCGTGTTTTTGAGTTAAAGGGATCTCAGACCCCTCAAAATGTCGACAGATTATCTTTGACATTGTTTTGTTGGGGCCTCTAGGAAAAAGTTATGATGCCGACCCAAAACTTCCCCATGATGTTGATGTGGAAATATATATATGACATGGGGGACATCAAAATATGACGTGGGTAATATATGAGCAATACAGATCGTATATGTGGAAAAACATGTGGCAGTTGATTTTACCCCTAGGGCATGAGGAGAATTTATTTTCGACATCGGTGATTTTATTTTTGACACATGTTACCATTCCCTTTCTCCCTCTTCGCCAATGTTGATGGTACATCGATGATCAACGATTGTTGTTTCCTATGTTGACGGTTCACCTTTCATATTCCATCGATGTCGATGGTACATCGGGGATTTTAGAAAAAAAAATTGTAGGACAAAATTAGTGATTGACGTGCCCTTTCTCCCATTCTTCCAATGTCGATGGTACATTGACGATCGACAATTATCATTGTTATGTGGGAATTTGGCCTCCCGTATTTTACTGATGCTGATGATGGGAGCGTGGCTCAAATTTTAAGCTGCGTACACTTAGTCTAAATGCCAAGTTCACTTAGGGAAAAAATTTAATTTGTTAAACAAATCCAAACCAAACCAAATGTGATCTATGATAAAACATAACAATAGAAAAAACCCATTGATCCCTACACAACTAACTAAATTCAAAAAAGACAAAGTGGTACCCAAAAGAAAAAATTCACAAAAACTTTTAGGGTGTGTTGAGTGCTCAACAGGTTGTTGTAATTCTGGAGGATTTATTCATGGATTCATAGCTCACCTAAAGCAAATCCATGTTTTTTCTCTTATTGTTTATTTTAAGCTTCTCATTAATTGTCATCTCTGTTATTTTTTCTATTACAGTAATCCGCAGTGAGTTTAGAGGTTTTAATGATGATCATTTTGTACCACATCCATTGTCATGTATTTTTTTATTTATACATCTACAGATTATTTAATTAAGTGTTTATTTGTTGAATTCACCGAATATGCTTAGCTCATGCACTTGATCTTTCTTTTTTGGATTCATTGTTTAAATGTCCATCAAAAACATTCTTCTTTATCTTAGATATGCAAAGACTTCCTTACTCTCTGTTAGGCCTGAGATCTATTGTTCTTCTCATTTCTTCCACCTTTTCATTATCATCTTATTGTGCTATGTTGAATAAGACTCCATTCCCAATGGATAATCCTTTGAACTATCTAAGAATTACAATGTATTTTTATTCCAGTATGTTGACATTTTTATCCTCAACCTTCTCTACCTAGATTATCCTGTTCTTTACCATCAAATTTGACTCCTATGCTTAATTGCTAGAACTGTTGCTTAGTGACAGTGGGCAGCCAGTTAATATTTGTCTTTGAGGGAGTCCCCTCATTTCTAAGAGCCAGCTTGTGGCCTAAAGCAGGTTCAAAGATTTCTTGGCATTGCTTCTAATCAGTCGGAAACCATCTCAAGTTACAACAAATTTAATAATTGTTTTTACCCTTGTTTCAAATAGTGGTGTTATGAGTAGCACCCTTTTTTTTCAACGTTAAATTTACCACCCTTGTAACCATGGCCTTAACAACCTTGTAATGCATCCAACAAAAACCTTAAACTCAACCCCTAAATCAAATAGTGGTGCTAACAACAACAACACAAATTTTTTCAAGGTTAAAATTACAACTTCTTTGAAACCATGGACTTAACACCTAGTACTACTACAACCAAAATCTTAAAATCAACCCTTGAATTAAAAAGTGGTGCTCCCAAAAGTACCGCCCATTTTTTGATAGACTAAAATTACAACATTTTTTAAATCATGGCCTTGACAACCGATACCCTTGAAATGAAAGTCTTAAAATCAACCCTCAAATTAAAAAAGAGGTGCTCTAAATAGCACCCTATGCTTTTTCAAGTTTAAAATTGCAACATTTTTTAAACCATGGATTAAAAGCATCATATTGTTGTAAACAAAATCATAAAAAGGGAAAAACATTGATAATAACATTTAAAAAATAAATAAAAAAGAAGAAGAAGAAGAATAAGAAGAAAAGAAAAGAAAAGAAGAAAGGATGGTGTGGGGGAAGTGAAGGGGGGATATTCTTTTATTTTTAAAAAATAAAATAAAAGAAGGGTGTGGAGTTTTTTTTTTTGGAGGGGGGGTTCATTTTTCATTTTTTTTAAATAATTATGGTATTTTTATTGTCTTTTTTATTTAAAATTTATTTATTAAAAAAATCCACCATTTTAGGGTTTTTCTCCTTCTTCTTTTTTTTTTGTACTTTTTCTTTTTTTTTTCATTTATTTTCCAATTTTTTTCATTTTTATGATTTTGTTTGAAACAATACCAAGTGTTTAGGCCCTGATTTCAAAAAAATTGCAATTTTAAGTCTAAAAAAAAGGGTGCTATTGAGAGCACCTACTTTTTTATTTGATGGTTGATTTTAATATTTTGGTTGGAATGGTATTGATTGCCAAGGTCATGATTTTAAAAAAGTTGGAAATTTATCCCCAACGAAGAAGGGGAAGATGCTGCTAGGAGCACCATTTTTCGATTCAGGGGTTGATATTAATATTTTGGCTACAAAAGTACCAATTGTTAAGTCCATGGTTTCGAAGAAATTGTAATTTTAACCTCAGAAACAAATGGCGATCTTGTTAACATTGTTTTTTTATTAAGGGGTTGATTTTAAGGTTTTTGTTGGCACCATTATGATTCTATTAAGTTCATGGTTGCAAAAAGTGGTGATTTTGAACCTAAAATAAATGGGTGCTACTGATAGAACCACTTTTCAATTCAATGGTTTTT
>ML785922.1:0-10248 GCA_009831015.1 Picea engelmannii | reverse complement strand
CCTCTCCAACACCTTCTCTATGTACTCACCCTGAGACAATGTCAATTTGTGATTTTTCCTATCTCTTGTTATTCTCATACCAAGGATTTTATTTGCAACACCCAAATCCTTCATCGCAAATGAATTAGCTATTTTTTTCTTTATCAAATTTATATCCTACATATTAGACCCTACAACAAGCATGTCATATACATACAATAGAAAGATAATATAGCTTCCATTTTCTATCTTTTTGAAATAAACACAGTGATGAGAATGACATCTACTATAACCATGTTCTGTCATAAACCTGTCAAACTTCAAATACCACTGCCTTGGAGCTTTCTTTACGCCATACAATCTATTCTTCAACCTGCATACCAAATTCCCCTTCCCTTTGACCTCATACCCCTGTGGTTGTTGCATATAAATCTCTTCCTCCAAATCCCCATAGAGAAAAGTTGTTTTAACATCTAATTGTTCAAGATGCAAATATTATAGTGCCACAAGACTTAAAATAGTCCTAATTGAATTCATTTTAACAACAGGAGAAAATATTTCATCAAAAGTTGTACCTTTATTTTGTGCAAACCCCTTTACAACAAGTCTAGCCTTGTACTGCTTTTCTCCTCCATCTTCTTCCTTTAACTTGTAAACCCATTTATTCTGCAATGCTCCTTTCTTGCAAGCAACTGAACCAAGTCCCAAGTCTGGTTATTTACCAAGGAATCCATTTTCTCCTTCATTCCTTGCAACCACTTCTTTTTGGTGTCAACCTACATTGCCTCTTCATAACATTCGGGTTCACCAAAATCAGTCAATAATAAATAATACAATGAAGAAGAGTATCGTTCAGGGATTATACTTAACCTAGTAGATTTTCTAACAACACTTGCAGGTGTTTGAGGTACCTGTTTCTCCTGTTGTTGTACATTTTGATTTTCTAGTTCCTTTGGAATTTATTTTTCAGTGATCTCATCAAGTACTGTGTATTCTTGTTTCTCTTTTTCCTATTTCTTTCCCTGCAAATGATCTTTGTACATGACCTTCTCATTGAATATGACATCTCTACTCCTAATGATTTTTTTTATTTTCATAATCCCATAAGAGATCACCAAAATCATTAACAACGTATCCAATAAAGGTACACTTCTTGGATTTTTCCTCAAGCTTTGTTCTATTTTCTTTATCAATATGGACAAATGCTTCACAACCAAAAATTTTCAAAAAAGAATAGTTTACCTTTTTTCCTGTCCATTCCTCCTCTGGAATTCTACCATCCAAAGAGCTTGAAGGTCCTGTGTTTATTAAGTAAACAATATTATCTACAACATCTTCCCAGAACTGTAAGGGCAAACCAACATGTAATCTCATACTCTTTGCACGCTCCATGATTATCTTGTTCATCCTTTCTGACACACCATTTTCTTGTGGTGTTCTTGGAACTGTCTTCTCTCTACGAATCCCATGGTATGAAAAGTAATCATCAAACTCCTTGTTGCAATATTCACCTCCATTATCTGATCTGAGACACTTCAAATTTTTTCCTCTCTCATTCTCAACCAAAGCTTTCCATTTCTTAAAAGTATCAAAAACATCAGATTTTTTTCGAATGCAATAAACCCAAGTTTTTCTAGTTGCATAATCAATAAAAGTAACATAATAAAGAGATCCACCAAGAGATTATACCTAAGCTGGTCCCCATACATCTGTATGCACATGCTCTAACCTTTCATTCTTCTTTTATTTTCCTACTCTGAGAAATCTGACTCTCTTCTATTTTCCATAAACACAATGCTCACAGAAGTCCAAATCAATTTGTTTAAAATCTGGCAACAAATTTCTTTTGTGAAGTATTTGCATTCCCTTATCACTCATGTGTCCCAGCCTATGATTCCATAGTGTTGTATCCACTCCTATAGAATCTAAAGAGATAGAAGAGTTAGTATTACCAGTACATAAATACAATGTACCTACCTTCTCTCCTTTTTCTATCACCAATGGTCCTTTTATGACCTTCCATGTCTTATATGTAAATATGGATATACAACCTTCACTTTCCAACTGCCCTATTGAAATTAGATTTTTCCTTAAATCTGTAACATGTCTTACCTCTTTCAACAACCATTAGTTTCCATTGCGTTGTTTTATTTTTACCTTTCCCATTCCAGCAATTTTGCATGGTGCATCATCACCCAAATGAACCTGTCCAAAACCACCTTGAACATAATCTATAAAATGTTTCCTATGGGGTGTGGAATGAAATGAAGCCCATGAATCTACTACCCAGGACTTAGAAATATTATCTACAGAAAGAATCAAAGCATCTTGTAACACATCACCTATTACATTTTCTTCCTGATTTATCTCTTGTTGTCCATCTCTTTGTTACTTTGGAGCTCTACAGTCTTTCTTCAGATGTCTTTTCTTCCCACAATTATAGCAATCTATCTTTCCAAGTATGGATTTGGATCTAGCCTTCCTAGAATTCCCGTGGTTCCCTGAGCCCTTTCATCTATCCTTTTTTCTTCCCATGGTCTCCATGTTCAACGCATTACCTGATGTCTCACCTGTGATTTTTCATCGCATTTCCTCACTAAGAATAAAACCAACAACATCATCAAATTTTAAAGTATTTGAACCAGAGACAGAGTTACTTACAGCCATGACCAAGTTGTTCTAGCTTTTTGGCAATGAGCACAAGATTAGAAGAGCCATGACCTCATCATCAAAGTCCACTTTTACAGAACATAGTTGATTAGTAACCATATTAAATTCATTTCAATGATCTGCAATAGACCCACCTTCTGACATATTTATATTAAATAATCTCTTCATTAGAAATACCTTATTGGACGCTGAGGGTTTTTCATACAATTTAGCCAATGTGTCCATCAAACCCTTTGTTGTATTTTCTTTCGAAATATTGAAAGCCACTGTCGTTGCCAGGCTCAATCGTATTGTTCCTAGATCCTTTCTGTCAAGAATATCCCATTCTTCATCCTTCATATACGTCATCTTCTTTGATAGTCCACCCAATGGTAGGAATAGATCCTTCTGATATAAATAATCTTCCCAATGGAGCATGCAAGGAGTATGATATTGCATGTTGGTTTTCCCTTACAGTTCTAGGCAGATGTTGTAGATAGTGTTGTTTTTTTTCTTTAGCAAATTTATATCCTACATATTAGACCCTACAACAAGCATGTCATCTACATACAATAGAAAGATAATATAGCTTCCATTTTCTATCTTTTTGAAATAAACACAGTGATCAGAATGACATCTATTATAACCCTTTTATGTCATAAACCTGTCAAACTTCAAATACTACTGCCTTGGAGCTTGCTTTAGGCTATACAATATCTTATTCAACTTGCATACCAAATTCCCCTTCCCTTTGACCTCATACCCCCGTGGTTGCTGCATATAAATCTCTTCCTCCAAATCCCCATAGAGAAAAGTTGTTTTAACATCTAATTGTTCAATATGAAAATCTTCTAGTGCCACAAGACTTAAAATAGTCCTAATTGAATTCATTTTAACAACAGGAGAAAATATTTCATCAAAATTTGTACCTTTATTTTGTGCAAACCCCTTTACAACAAGTCTAGCCTTGTACCGATTTTCTCCTCCATCTTCTTCCTTCAACTTGTAAACCATTTATTCTACAATGCTCTTTTTCTTGCAGGAAATTGAACCAAGTCCCAAGTCTGTTTATTTACCAAGGAATCCATTTTCTCCTTCATGGCTTACTCCCACTTCTTTTTGGTGTCAACCTACATTGCCTCTTCATAACATTCTAGTTCACCAAAATCGGTCAATAATAAATAATACAGTGAAGGAGAGTATCATTCAGGGGGTATACTTAACCTGGTAGAGTTTCTAACAACACTTGTAGGTGTTTGAGGTACCTGTTGCCCCTGTTGTTGTACATTTTGATTTTCTAGTTCCTTTGGAATTTATTTTTCAGTGATCTCATCAAGCACTGTGTATTCTTATTTCTTTGTTTCTTGTTTCTTTCCTTGCAACTGATCTATGTACATGACCTTCTCATTGAATATGACATCTCTACTCCTAATGATTTTTTTATTTTCATAATCCCATAAGAGATAACCAAAATCATTAACAACGTATCCAATAAAGGTACACTTCTTGGATTTTTCCTCAAGCTTTTTTCTATTTTCTTTATCAATATGGACAAATGCTTCACAACTGGAATTTTTCAAAAAAGAATAGTTTACCTTTTTTCCTGTCCATTCCTCCTCTGGAATTCTACCATCCAAAGAGCTTGAAGGTCCTATGTTTATTAAGTAAACAATAGTATCTACAACATCTGCCCAGAACTGTAAGGGAAAACCAGCATGCAATCTCATACTCCTTGCATGCTCCATGATTATCTTGTTCATCCTTTCTGACACACCATTTTCTTGTGGTGTTCTTGGAACTGTCTTCTCTCTACGAATCCCATGGTATGAAAAGTAATCATCAAACTCCTTGCTGCAATATTCACCTCCATTATTTGATATGAGACACTTCAAAAATTTTCCTGTCTCATTCTCAACCAAAGCTTTCCATTTCTTAAAAGTATCAAAAACATCAGATTTTTTTCGAATGCAATAAACCCAAGTTTTTCTAGTTGCATCATCAACAAAAGTAACATAATAAAGAGATCCACCAAGAGATTATACCTAAGTTGGTCCCCATGCATCTGTATGCACAAGCTCTAACCTTTCATTCTTCTTTTATTTTCTGACTCTGAGAAATTTGACTCTCTTATGTTTTCCATAAACACAATGCTCACAGAAGTCCAAATCAATTTGTTTAAGATCTAGCAACAAATTTCTTTTGTGAAGTATCTGCATTCCCTTCTCACTCATGTGTCCCAACCTATGATTCCATAGTGTTTTATCCACTCCTGTAGAATCTAAAGAGATAGAAGAGTTAGTATTACCAGTACATAAATAAAATGTACCTACCTTCTCTCCTTTTTCTATCACCAATGATCCTTTGATGACCTCCCATGTCTTATCTGTAAATATGGATATACAACCTTCACTTGACAACTGCCCTGTTGAAATTAGATTTTTCCTTAAATCTATAACATGTCTTACATCTTTCAACAACCATTGGTTTCCATTGTGTTGCTTTATTTTTACCTTTCCCATTATAACAACTTTGCATGGTGCATCATCACCCAAATGAACCGGTCCAAAATCACCTTGAACATAATCTATAAAATGTTTCCTATGGGGTGTGGAATGATATGAAGCCCATGAATCTACTACCCAAGACTTGGAATTATTATCTACATAAAGAATCAAAACATCTTGTAACACATCACCTGTTACATTTTCTTCCTGATTTATCTCCTGTTGTCCATCTCTATGTTTCTTTGGAGCTCTGCAGTCTTTCTTCAGATGTCCTTTCTTCCCACAATTCTAGAACTCTATCTTTCCAAGTCTGGATTTGGATCTGGCCTTCCTATAATTCTCGCAGTTCCCTGAGCCCTTTCATCTATCATTTTTTCTTCCCATGTTCAACGCATTACCTGATGTCCCACCTATGATTTTTCGTCGCATTTCCTCACTAAGGATAACACCAACAACAAAATCAAATTTTAAAGTATTTGAACCAGAGACAGAGTTACTTACAGCCATGACCAAGCTGTTCTAGCTTTCTGGCAATTAGCACAAGATTAGAAGAGCCCTGACCTCATCATCAAATTCCACTTTTATAGAACATAGTTGATTAGTAACCATATTAAATTCATTTCAATGGTCTATAGCAGACCCACCTTCTAACATCTTCATATTAAATAATCTCTTCATTAGAAATACCTTATTGGACGCTGAGGGTTTTTCATACAATTTAGACAATGTGTCCATCAAACCCTTTGTTGTGTTTTCTTTCGAAATATTGAAAGCCACCATCACTGCCAGGCTCAACCGTATTGTTCCTAGAGCCTTTCTGTCAAGAATATCCCATTCTTCATCCTTCATATACGTCGGCTTCTTTGCTATTCCGCCCAATGGTAGGAATAGATCCTTTGGTCGTTAAATTTATCAACCCTAAACTTTCCATCTTCTGACATTGCTCCCACTCGAACCAAGAACCCTCTTTTCCTATAAGTTACATTTCGCTCTGATACCAGTTGTTAGAAAAACAAGACCGTGGAGCAATAAAATAAAATAAATGTGGAAACAAAACATAGAAGATACACAATACAATAGAGACACAGATTTACGTGGGTCACCCAATGTGGGCTACGTCCACCAGAGAAATTTCCAAGTCCTTCTTTTATTATTATCCAGCAAATGAAGGGATACAACCTACAACAACCCCATTGTAACTTCCTCTTCTTTCTCTCACAATCTCCTATCTCATTATACAATATTCACCATCATGCATAGTCGCAATACATTTCCCTCATAACAGAGGGTTACCTTCTAGGTAAAAAAACCCTAACATAATTTCTACCGTTAGATCTGCGACCTTATAATGAACGGTCTAGATTTACAATGAAATTACAATATACATTTACTAGGCAATTTTTCCTTCGGGGGCTTCACCCCCGAATCCCCCTCTAGACTCACATCACACAGGAAATTTTAGATAAGTCCTTAACGATGGAATAGTTGGGAATGGCTCAAGAATTTGGATTGTGTGGCGAACACTTGTACACACCTTTTGGTATGTGCGGCATTGTATCCCCCTCGGGTTTCTCTATGTGAATATAATTATGGGGATCAAAAGTTTCCTTTTCTTCAGATTTCGATTCAATATTACCGTAATCCTAGGTTCTGATCGACACATTAACCTTGTAATTCACCATGTTGATGAATCATAAAGTTCCTTCTGGAAAGGGCGCATTTTGAGTGCCCCCTTGTAAATTTCCACTGGAAGATCCCATTATCATATTTTTTCCCTTGAAGGGAATGGATTCTTCAACACAACTGGTTTCTACTATGCCAATAGGCGTTGATCCTCTTCCATATTAGGGCATTGATGGGTAAGGTGATCGTCTTTACAAAGCTTGCATGGAAACTTAACCTTTTTCTTTTCATTTTTATCCCCCCTAGAATTTACGTCATATTTAACATTCTTATTATTGTTTCCACCTCCTTTCTTATATTTACTCGTCTTCTTCCCTCCAGACTCCTCGTTAATTTTTTGGTTCATCAACTACAAAACTTTTACATTTGACAATTGAATGGTGGAAACGGTCGAAGCCATAGCTTGAAAAACCACAAGTATATGAATTGACATATGTTTCATCTAGTTTGCAACCATATTTCTGGTAGTTCTATTGAAGGAACCGACAATTCCATTCAAAAATATCTTGTAAAGGATCCCATATCATGAATATATCAAATCTAACTATTGGGTCCTAAAAATATCCTCCTCTTCAAAGGAAACCCTTGATGTAGAAACATCCTTGGAGATATATGGAAACAAGGACATTAAAAACCATTCCAAGAGGAACTCGGGAGGGATCTTAGCCTTGATCATCCTCTTCGACCTCCACCACTATTGGATATTATCCAAAATGTGAGTGGATTTTTCTTGCTTCATCGTAGACACTAAATCTTCTCCATCATCATACTGAACTAGAATATGGAAATGGTTTAGAAAAAACAAAGCCAAATCATGAAAAGTTTGAAACATTGGGCCCTGAAGCTCAATATATCATTTCACCTTGACTCTTGTAAGAGTGGGTTGGAAGAGATGTAGCTACATGGATTCATCATTCAAGGAATTGGATGAACACCTTAATTCAAAGGTCATCACATGGTCTCCCAGATCCTCAACATATTTTCCCTCAAACTTTGGAATGTCAGAGGGTAGCGTAGTAGGGACCGAGGGCTAGTTCATATTGTGACACGTCGGGTCATTAAGTTTCGATAGGCATGGAAATTTTAACATTTCCAAAAATAGAATCCTTGGTTGCAGCCCAAAATTCCAACTAGGGGAGTTAGAGTTGGGTTGAGTAGCAATAGGAAAAGGATACCCTGGATTTTTACTGGCACCAAGTTTCCAGGAAGAGTTTGCTGATAGGCTAGGGTTTTGATTGAAACCTTGAAATCCCTGCTGAGAAGAAGGAAAACTTCCACCCATCTAGTTTCCATAAGAAAAATAGGGTTTCCCCCTACTGACATCCATTGCGAAGGGAAATCCCCTTCCATCAAATTGTTCTAACTCGATAAGGGGTTTCCCCTTGATGAAATCCCTTGAAAAGGGTACGACCCTTGTGTAGGATTCCATTGACCTTGGGATGGGTTTCCCCTTGCTAACATTCTATATGAAGGGAAGGGATTTCTCCTGAACCCGTCAAACAACATGAAAGGGTTAGAAGATGAAGGCATGCCAAAATATTGAAATCCCCCACCCATAGCACCACCCCACCTCATGAAGGGATTAGGGATAAAATATGGGAAAGAATCACTCCCAAGTGAGGGGAATGATGAAGGGATATGCCCTCCTCCCCAAGTAAAAGCATGGAAGGGATTTGAAGAACTCACTGCTCCAATGTTAATACAATGGGTAACTGGATGAGATTGATGGATTTGCAAACGATAAATAATTAGGAGTAAAATAAAATGAAGGAGTCACACTCAAAGTCTAAGTGGACCCAAAAATCAGTGGTGCAGTGCCACTGACCGACATAGCTATTGTGGTTTGAACCACACTAGTGATATAGATAGAAGGGAAATGAGGTAGAATCCCCCCCCCAACTATAGCCGAAGTGGGGGTTGCAGGAGCCTCGACCCAGATAGATCTGAAGTGCCTTCCATAACAACCCACTGAAGAGGGAAATAATTGGTGTTATTTGACCCGAAAGTTGGAAGGAACAAAAGAACAAGATCATCTAATCCACTCAATGTAGGGTTAAAGGATCTAACGAATCCTTTGAATTTGGGATCAGATATATGCATAACCTTTGGTGCAAAAGCATTTGATTCTACAGTCTCTATCTCAACAATGTCAATAGGACCAGTTGGTAGAAAAGTGTCAATTTGATCGATTTCACACCTCAAAGGAGGTGATGGAGAATTCAATTCAACAGGAGTAAGGCCCTGAACTCTCTGAGATCAACGAAGTGATTGATTAGCCAATTTAAATCACAGACTCAAGGTGGACACAAACACACTTACTAAGGTCATCTATGTACATAGAGAACACCACTATAAAAATTCATAGGGAAACAACAAACACAAATAACTTCCTCAATACTCCAGATCATGTGGATTAGGTCCTGATACAATAGTAGCAACAAACTTAGGCAAAATTCCTTTTGAACGATGACACTAGCTAATTAAGTCTCGTGAACCGAAGAATGAATGAGTGAGAGGAAGATACCTCGACTTCCACTAACCATCCCTACCCAGTGCAAGTACCCTCACTTCATGGGGAACCCTCTAGGGGTACTGAATAATGTGATACAACATCTACCCCAGGTACCATAGGAAACCCCTTGCAGTCATCTACATAGATGATTTTAGGGGCGAAATTTCGCCCATGGGCGAAATTAAGGGGCCTCTAATTTTTTATTGGACAAATTTTTTGTATTAGAGTGATTTTTTTTAACTTATTTTATTAGCCCGTAATTTATTTTAAGGTAAAAATCGTGTACAGGGTTAGCCCATGTTTTTAGGAGGGATAGAGGAAAAAAAATTATATTTAGCCCCCGAAATTTAGGGGAACAAGCTTCCATTAGCCAAATTTCGCCCCCGATTTTGTGGTATGGGCAGTAAAATCGGGATTTATGGTTTAATTTCGCCCCCGATTTTGTGGTATGGGCAGTGGGCACTAGAACATGGAACCTCTTTGGTGTATTTCCAAACAATTATGGCTATGATATTTTACTCCACTTATAAACGTGGGCTTCTAACTCATTGGATTTCCATCACAGGCTGATGTAGACAACAGTGGTACAATTGATTATGTGGAATTCATTGCTGCAACTTTTCATTTGAACAAACTGGAGCGTGAAGAGCATTTGTTTGCTGCATTTTCGTACTTTGACAAGGATGCAAGTGGTTATATTACAGTTGATGAACTCCAGCAAGCATGTTTAGAGTATAATCTAACTGATGTTCGTATTGATGAGATCATTCGTGAAGTTGATCAAAACAATGTAAGTACGCCCTTCTTCTCTGGCTTGTTGACAGTTGCATTTGCTACAAATTAAACAAATATCAGTTCTGCCTTAAAACATCAAATAATTTAGTACAATAAAAAAGAATCCAGGGAAAGGGCTTGTTGCAT
>ML785921.1:780561-807563 GCA_009831015.1 Picea engelmannii | reverse complement strand
CCTCAACCGGGAAAACCTTTCTTTTTCATTATATCGAATTTCACCATTCGCCATACAATATATACAATGTTTTTAGGTATTCCGTAGATACCAAAACCCTAATCCCTTAATCCGGGATTAATTTACAAATCAGCTAAAAATACGGACCGTCAGACGCAGTTGTCGTATCTGACGCACCCACACACACACATGCAAAGAATATAACACATACCCAACATACAGAAGGTCAAGACATGTTACAATTGGAAACATGTGGCATGGATGATGCAACAAAAGGCAAGGAGATAGCTCTTGGTCACTCCATATTTTGAATATTATCTAGATTTTTTTTTTAGTTCTTAAGATATTAGGTGTCTTCTACTATGTATATACCACTAGATATTTTTGAGTAATGTTATATTGGAAGTTGCCCTAAACTAGCAGCATTAGTCAGATTCATTGGGTACTATAAGTTTGATTTTTTTTGGAGTGAAGCCTCTTTTTTATGTAACATTGTTGTAATCTTTTGCTACAACCTTTATATTAATATATATTCCCCAGTTTCAATTAAAAAAAAAAAGTAAAAATAAAGAGGTGTATTTCACTATAAAGCATGAGAAAGATCTTGGGTAGAACCACCCCATACAAAATGAATGAGAGTTTTCTTCATACAAAGAAAGGAATCTCAAGGCTTGATGAGCTTGTTGATTTTGCACAACAAATATTCATCAATAAAATGGTAATCCAGGCACCATATGGTAACTTTTGGTTTATTTGGATGAGATTAATAAGCTTCCTAATTAAGCATCACAAAAAATACAACTTTAACCATGATCATTTTTTAAAAGTAGTGTGTACCCATGTGATTTTAGGCTCATAACCTAATCGAACTGAATCAGAAGTGCACAAAATTGGTGTCGATAGAAATCTCTCAAAGTGTATTTTTTTTATGGGAGAAATTGTTTCTTGTTATGATGCTAGTAAGTGGCATTTTTTATGTAATCAAATTGGTCATCTCACTACCCTATGAAAATAGATAAAGTTTTTGAAAGTTGTGACTTGGTCATTCAAAGCATGGAGACCCTAACCACTCCTTCATTATCATTACATTAAGTATAGTTATGTCAGTTAATTTTTGTTGCTTTCTATCCCTCTTTTTTTCTAATATAGACATCAATGAAAATCATTTGAATGGCCATGTCATATTTTGCATTTGATATATCACTGTAGGAGGTTGTCCCCTTGAAGAGGCTACTTATGATTCACTCTTTTACTTTATTTAGGTGTGTAATTACTAAATTTGTTTTTTCAATGATTATTTAGCTATTTGATCCATAACAATTGGTATCAAAGCAGATGATCATTAGGTTGGTTCCTTCAAATGAGCCATCTTACCAGTTTTTTAGATAAATTTCATTGCATGGAACCTTCATGGTTGTAAAGGACATATCTAAGTACTTCAAGTAAAAATTTCATAATCTGGTTCACTATAATTTCAGAATTTCAAGTTGTACAACTTAGGGGATCTATCTAGTCCTCAAGCTAAGCTTAAACGTGTGGTTTTAGTAAAAAAATAATATATAAAAATTGTGAGGTCCAAATTGAGTTCCACTAGTGCCATTGGATAGAAGACAAAATAGGGCATTTTAGTTCTTAATTTCAGAATTGTTAGGAAAATGTTAGTGATTTTGTAGTCCATACAAGTTTGCACTCCTAAATTAGGGGGAAAATAACATGTTCTAGTAATTCAACCATAATGTTCTATTGAGAGGTCCAAATAGCATGGGATCAGCGAAATATTGAATAGGACATATTAAAGTACAACTTATAAATTTCATCAACCTAAATTTAAAATTGGAGAATTTCTAACAGGTTCAAGTCCAACTAGTAGAATAGACCCCAAATTGGGGCTTTATAGGATATTTGAGAAGAACGAGTTTTATATTTTTTTTTATCTATTTTGCATCAATTAGATTTTTTAGGATAGAAACATGTATCAACATTTATAAATAGAAATATCTTTCATTATGTTATCCCCCATTTCTAGGGATTACTAAGGGATGATGTCTTGAGACCCTCAAGTTGCAAACATGGAGTGTCGAGGGATGGATTGACTTGTGATGTCCACTTACACAGATGAATACCCACTTCACCACCACACTTCTCTGGTTCATCATGATGGCATCCACCACATCATCTTGTTTCCGGAAGACAATGGGTCTTACTCCATGAGGTACAAGTCAAGTATTGTGGTAAGTGTCACTTTAATACTTAAGGAATTTGAGTATGTTGCATTTAAAGTTGCTTTTGATTATAAAACGTCTGCTTGGAAATTATGCTCTTTGCCATGTTTCACCTTGGTGGTTGAAATTGTGCCCTAGAAAGTGGTCACCCTTGGGGAAATTTTTTCTACTGGGAGTTCCCATCGATGAGTCATCATACCATTCTTGATCATACTAGTCACTTTTCACACTTCATCCTTTTTGTATCCCCACCTTTTGGGATTTTCGGGTGTACTGACCCATGAAGGGATTGTACCTCATTTCATGGGAAGAAGGGGATGAAGGACCAAAGGATTGTAGCTGGAAAAATATAAAATCCAATCATAAACCTTCCAAATGCTCTCCTAGGGATCCTAAGGTCAATGAAATGTCTCTCATAAGAAACTAATGGGACTGGTGAAAAATAACAATATAAAAATGCCAACCAAGGTAGAGCATTTGTGGGAATGTTTTTCATGCTTAGGTAGGAGCCCCACACATTGTCTTCAACTTGGGGAAGCACAATGTGACAAATTTGAAGACAATGTGTAGAATAGACCCCAAATTGGGGCTTTATAGGATATTTGAGAAGAACCAGTTTTATATTTTTTTTATCTCTTTTGCATCAATTAGATTTTTTAGGATAGAGACATGTATCGACATTTATAAATAGAAATATATTTCATTATTTTATCCCCCATTTCTAGGGATAACTAAGGAGATTATGTCTCGAGGGCCTCAAGTTGCAGACATGGACTTTTGAGGGGTGGATTGACTTTTGATGTCCACTTCCACAGATGAAGACCCACTTCACCACAACAATTCTTCGGTTCATCATGATAGCATCCACCACATTAACTTGTTTCTGGAAGACAATGGGTCTTACTCCATGAGGTACAAGTCAAGTATTGTGGCAAGTGTCACTTTAATACTTGAGGAATTTGAGTATGTTGCATTTAAAGATGCTTTTGATTATAAAATGTTTGCTTGGAAATTATGCTCTTTGCCATGTTTCACCTTGGTGGTTGACATTGTTCCCTAGCAAGTGGCCACCCTTGGGGAAATTTTTCTACTGGGAGTTCCCATCGATGATTCATCGTACCATTCTTTATCATACTAGCCACTTTTCACACTTCATCCTTTTCGTATCCCCACCTTTTTGGATTTTTGGGTGTACTGGCCCAAGAAGGGAATGTACCTCATTTCATTGGAAGAAGGGGATGAAGGACCAAAGGATTGTAGCTGGAAAAAGATGAAATCCAGTCATAAGCCTTCCATATTCTTTCCTAGGGATCCTGAGGTCAATGAAATGTCTCTCATAAGAAACTAATGGGACCGGTGAAAAATAACAATACAAAAATTCTAACCAAGGTAGAGCATGTGTGGGAAATGTTTTTCATGCTTAGGTAGGAGTCCCACACATTGTCTTCAACTTGGGGAAGCACAGTGTGACCATAGTAGAGTCAAGGCGAGCAATGTTTTTCATGCTTAGGTAGAAGTCCCACTTTGGCTTAAACCTGGAAACACTTTAAATAATTAATGGCAATAAATGGGCTTGGAAAAATGTTGCATTGAAAACGAAGGTGCAACACACCCTCTACAAAGGAACCCATAAATGAGACAATACAAACCCTTGCACGTCATGAAATCCATTCCCAAAAATCTTATCCCCATCCACTTCATCTTCTTTGCATGACTTAGATAGGGTCCACCTAGGAAACACTCCTTGAATTGAGGAATGACTCACCCAATAGGTCACTTTGACAACCCTCCCATACCTAAACTTGGCAAGTTCAAGAGTGTATTTGAGCACTTGTTTAATTTGAAAACGTATTTTTGATGCACATGTTTGGGTGGCTCTTGTATTAAATGTGATTTTGCTTGGCATAATACATTTTAATTGAGACCCTTGGAGGGCACATAAATATGTCTTTGTGGGACCTTTCTTGATGAACGATTTGGAGGAACGAGCCTAGCTTGGGCCTTCATTGGGGCTTGAAGCCCACAGGTTGGATGCCATGACCCACACCTTGGGAGCAGCCAGAATATGGATGTTTTCTTTGGAGGCAAGAGAAGGCACCTTGGAGGATGAAACCTATCCCATCTCAACCCAATGTTTGACCTTGGTAGGTCAAAACGCCATCTTGGAGAGCTTGGCGTCACCCTTAGGCTAGGGTTTTGATGATGGTGGTGAATTTTGATGATTACTTAGCATGATTTATGAGGAGGAGGACACCTATCATGATGACACATGGACTTTGGAGGCCCAATGTCTCCCTCAACAACTCAACAATTTGCTAAAAGTGTAAAAACGTCACCCAATTAGGGCATCAGATCATGTTTCTAGGGTTTCTTATGTGTAAAAATCATTTTTATTTTATAAAGGGGAAAAATTAAGGAGGTCAGCCTCCTTATTTTTTGGTTTACCCTAATGATATGTGGACAAACCAAATTTATATGTCTTGTATAAATAGAGACCAAATTCATTTCATTTAACATAACTCTCTCATGTGAGAAGAGCTATTTGGCTTTAATTTTCGCCCCTCTTGGGAAAACTTCATTTCTTTCTCTTGAATGTTATGGTTAATACTTAGCTATTGGAGATAAGTGGTACACTATCTCTTGGGTGGAATTTACTTGGTAAACTAGGGTTTGTCTTGTATGCTTCTTGGAATTGGTAAGATTTGTATACACATTGTTGGTTCTTTCTTTCTTGTTTCAAGGTTTTTATTGACTATAATCCTTGGAGGAGTATAAGGGTATACACCCTACATGAATCTTCATATTATTTTCTATTTGATAAGCCACTTTTCACAAGGTTTCTAGGAGGAGTAAAAGGGCTTACACCCTCCTAAATTTACCTTTGTTGGTTCTACATGCTCTAGGGAGTAAAAGGGCTTACACCCTCCTAGATTTGCCTTTGTTAGTTCTACATGATCTAGGGAGTAAAAGGGATTACAACTATAGAGGTATTGTGGATCCAACTCTTGCAACCAAGACCTCATTTACCCAATATATTTAAATCACTAGTCTGAAAATTACATTGGAGAAATAAAATACTTGCATTGATATGCGTGATTTTGAGAGATATTGAAATTGTTCAAGTTGGAATTTTTTCTTGGTGTATTAAGCTTGCTCAAGCCACTAAGGATTCTAGGTTGGCTTAGTAATTCTCTATTTATATTAAAATCTACAGCTATTATGGTTACAGCAAAACACATTCAATTTCTTACTATAACTTGCTTTTCCACCGTCAAAATTTGCTTGAAATTTGTTGTAATTATCTACTAATCATTGTGCTTTAATTGGGTGGTTTACTTGTGAGTTTTAGTGATTGGATATTGCTTCCATAGAAATATTTTTCTACAACCAATTGGATTCTCTAATATATCTCTGAAAACATTATCAAGCATCCCTCTTTTACCATCAAAGTTTATGCTTAAGTATTGAAACATTATATGCATGTTTAGTGCTTCATTGCGCAATAATTATTTCGTACTTTGGATAGTTATTTCTGCAGTTAAAAAAAAAATTCCTTGCTGATATATATTCTTGTTTACTGCTGCAATATAAGAAAACAAGCTTCACTTTCTTGTCCATTGGATATTTTGGTTTGTATCTCTTCATTTTTTCTTGTCTCGGGCAAGTATCATACTCTTCTACAGGTACACTTCACTTTGGGAACCTACCCTAACTAACAAGGCTCTTACCCAAGCCATATTCCACTTCTTACTTTGACCTATAGGGGTACCACCTTCCATTACTCCACTTTCCATCTCATTTCCCCCTAGGCTCACCGGTATTCCCCCCTTGAGGTGATCACATCATATCTAAAGTGAGGGGAGTACCTATCTAAGGTGAAAGTGGGTAGGTATTCCCATAGTTATCTCATCTTTGTAGATTGGGTCGGGATTTTCCCAACCTACAATCTGTGTAATGACACATTCAATGGGTAAAATTATGGTTGGGAGAATACATGTAGAGAATACAAGTGGAATCATCATATAATGTCTTTGTACACCTAAGTTGGTACTTAGAGAGTAGTATCATATTAGACAAAATTTGTTTTTTGGTTTAATATTCTACATACCCTAGGGTATATTAGAATCCCCATAGACATACTTGAGACAATACTTAGATATTATTTTGGTCATCTGTATCTATAGTACACCCGACAAGGGTATGGTCCATCCTCCTTTGCTAGATCCATGAAAGACCAACTAAGTACAACTATTGGAAACAAAATGGTATATAAGAGAGATATATAGCCTAACACTACTTACCCATAAGACCTTACAAAACCATATCCCATTAGGTCTAAACATAGTAAGCTAATTGTGACTCTTGGAAAGGCCTCTAAAGGCACATCCTTGACACACGAAGATAATGAAGAAGTGGAATTTATGTTGTCCAATTTGGAAGAGAAAATAACAAGCATCGAATCTACAATGACAAAGAAGGTTGACAACCTAAATATTGTCAGTAAAAAAAAGTTCCAAAATTTTAAAGACTATCTCAAAGAGATGGAAATCAAAAATGATCTCAAAGAGATGGTAAGCAAATACGATCTCAAAGAAATGAAGGGGGGACTTATTAAGGACATAAAAAACCTCATTTTCCTAAGTTATCCTTCTCAAGAAGAGGATAAGAAGAATAAGAGTGTCAAGACCTAGTCACATATGAAGAACATTTTAACACATATGAAGAACATTTTAGCACATTTGAAGAACATTTTAGCACATTTGAAGAACCAAAGGATGGAGACCAATACACCTAATTAGTCAGCATTACAAGGTCCATGCCATTGTGGTTTCAATTTGGGATCAAGGAACTACATCATCCTCAAGATTGATATCATGAAGTTTGATGGTAATGATACTGTAACATGGATATTCTAGATGGAGAAATTATTTCATCTACACTAAGTGCTAACTCTATAAAAGGTAACTATTGCATCCTTATATTTCGAAACATAATCAATTTGTGTGGTATCGATTTCTTTGTGACCACAAAAAAAATTGTATTGTCTCTTGGCAATATTTGTGGATAAATTGAAAAACAATTATGGGATAGTATGAGAAGCACATTCTTTAGTCAATTAATAAATATTAGGAAAAGAGATATAGTTATAGAGCACATTCAAAAGTTTTAAAAGTTGAGTTTTAGAGAAAAGAACGTTTTGGAGGAAAATTTGTTGGATCTCTTTATTGACACTTTAAACAAGAAAAATCAACATGAGGTGCATCTCTTGGAGCTTGAATCCTTGGATAAGTATTTTAGAGTAGAAAAGAGATTTGAACGTAAAAGTATGGCTACCAAAATGATTGCCACTAACACTTATATAGATAGTGCAATGTTCCCACTCCTAACCTCACTCTGTTAACTTTGGGGGTTACTTCAAAAGTGTTTACACCATGCTTCGAGGTGCTTCATGTGATGTGCGATGAATGTTGTGTTATTACCGTTGCTTTTCTTGTGATGGATATACACATCATAGTTATCTTGCTCATGGATTAATATAGTTTGACTTGGTGCTTGTGTGACATTCTTCCTTGGAGTGTTGGAGGCTTAAGTGGCTAGCGGCCTTGTTCATGGGGAGCACAAATGAAGGTTTTTTTCTTTCATGGGGTGAAAAATTCCCTTGAAGGAGGAGCATCGAGGACCTTGGAGGATTTCATTGAGCCCTTTATGGCATGGGGACACTTCATTGATTGCATGGAGGCTTGTACTTGACCTGAGGATGTTTGGGCTAAGGATTCATTGCGTAGGTGTGGTGGACCCAAAGCTAAACATGGTTTAGGAGATAAAATTCAAGCATCATAGGCCTTTGGAGGAAGAGCATTAGACACATATCATGTATCATTCAACCTTACACCCTTACTTGTTGGACATACTCACCTTAGAGCTTGAAATGTGTCACTTGGAGTTGGAGTTCTCCACATGTGGGCCTATCTTGTGTAAACTTAAGTTGCTTGTAGTGGAATAGGTCCACTTTGTATTGTTGGCCTCCCTCACCTTCCATATAAATAAAGGGAGGACAAAGTATTTTCATAACTTGTACTTTTTCACTCATGTAATCACATACTTACATTATAAATGTGAGAGCTAGGGAAAACTTGTCTACTTGTACTCTTCCTCATTTGTATCTACTCTCTTTGTCTTTAATGTTTAAGTTCTTGGAGGAACTTCAAGGGAAGAACAAGGTTAGGGTTTTAACATAAGGATACAAATAATACTAGGGAATGGAATAAACCTAAGAGGTGCAAAGGAAGCATTTTATCTTGTAGCTCTCATGAGAGTAGAAGACTAGGGTTTTGTGGCATTTGAAAACACTAGTGCTTCTTCGTGTGCATGTTGCAAATGATAGAGAAGGGAATATCCTTGTACACTTGTGGGATTCAAGTGTATTTGCTAAGGGGGACTTATTGGTGTTGATGTTATCTTGTTGAGGATGTTTGGTGGAGTAACCATCTTTGATTAGGAGTGATTTCTAGGTAGGAGGAGTTGGTGACTAGGGTTTTCTTATAGTTTCCCTAGCTATGGTTTGGAGATATTGACTTGTATTGAATTGTGATAAAATGTAGTAGGTACATATACTTAATATTATATATATATGAAATGTTCTAGATATCTAAAATTGTTGTGCTTTCATGTTTGAATTTGATCTTATGTTATATTCTTGATTGTGCAGATTCTAGCTTTAGTTTTACATGTTGATTTGACATAACTTTGAATTGAATTTGTTAAGTGATTCAATGCATGTCTAGAAGATAGAGGAATAGATTTATTATTGGTATAATCTATTGTAATAATACATTTTATATCTATTATATGCTTGTAAAAGTGTGACATAAGGGTTGTATCTTTGTGGTATTGATGTACACTTGAATGGTATTTATGTACACTTGAATGATATTTATTTTCTTGGGTTGTCGTGGGAAATTAGGTTGAAGAGAAGTGAAATATTACTAATTCATTGCTAACATTGAAAGTTCATAGGAAATAGTGTTGTGAAACCTGAAGGTTGAGTTAACATTTCAAAATTTATATCAATTTTCCGATTCTTGATATTTCTACATGGTATCAAAGTTGATTTGACTAAGATTTCTCTCTCTATGAAGAGGGAATTGGATATTTCGGGTGTATTGTACCTAGGAGTGGTGCTTGACCTAGTATAGGTTGTCGGGTATGAAAAAATATTGTGCTTGGTAGAAACACTTGAACCCTAGAAGGGTTGTTCTACTTTATTTGTTGTTGATTTTTCTTTAAGGCACACTTCAAATTTGCAAGAGACTACTCTTGCTTTTAGGCAGTGTCACATGTTGGATTGTGCTTCAAATTTCATACCTTAGAAGTTCAACCTACAAATGCTTTCGGAGGAGGCTAAGATATGGGAACATGTCATGAAATATATTCCCACACCTACAAATCCAACAAGATTGGTCATTCATGTTAAGAACGAGACCAAGGAAAAGAGAATCATTCTTGATTCAATGAAGGATCACTTCATCCTGCACATTGCAGACAAGATGAAGATGACTTGTAATTTGATGTATGAGGCTTTGGTTGGTTTATATTAGAGTTCTTATGTATCTAAATAGCTTCTCTTACAAATCCATATTTTATCCACCCACATGAGTAACATAGGTACAGTGATAAGTTTCCTGGCTAGGATCATAGAGTTGAGAGATTATTTTTCTACCATAAGGACAAAAGTTGAGCATAAGGAGTTGTTGTCCATTGCCTTGAATGGACTTACTCCATCTTGGAAGCCTTTTTCCAAAGGTGTTTGTGCTCATGAAATTTTTTTGTGAAGCTTTGATATAACCTTGTGCAAGAAGAGATTAGGTTGGAATCTCATTCAAAGAAACACAAGCAATTAGAGGACCTAGTCTTTGTTGGGAAGATAAGGAAGGGAAGAAAAAAAGGATACAAGAAGGGTAAGAAGGAATATTCAAGACAAGCTAAGAAGGAATTGAGTCAGGTGAAATGTTTTATTTGTCACTAACAGTATGCCATCCAATGTCTAGAAAAGAGGAAGAGGACGGCCAAATAGGTTGCAACTAATATTGTAGCAAGAGTGAATGAGGGATCATCCTAATTTGATATCACTTTCTCCATGGTCTCTTGTTTATATTTTGGATTCGTTTCATGTATTGGATGATATGTGGAAAATGGGGCATTGAGACATATATTATGGCAATAAACTCTTCAACATATTTTAAGAGGAAGAGGGAGGAATGAAAGTGGAGTTTGATGATGATGATACTTATCGTGTGAAAGGATTGGGCTCCATTTCCTTTTGGATTCCATCGGGGATTTTCTTGAGTTGGATGATGTTTCATTTGTTCTTAGTATGAATAAAAATATTCTTTCAATATCTTATATGATAGATCTTCAATATATAGTTTCATTTAAAGCACAACATTGCACTATTAGTGATTGTAGTCTAGCAAGTATGAGGAATTTTGGTAGAGATGTACTAGATGGTGGCCTTTACAATTTGCTTGTTGATCTTGTGGCACTTGTACATTCCAACAAGAAGCTATATTTACCTTCTAGTCTTGAGGAGACATATGTAGAGAATGTATGGCGGTATTCCATAGAGACAAGTTCAAAACATGTGGAATCATTGATCGATTCTAAACTTGTAGTTGATGGGAGTGTTATAGAGTATAAGGACATGGTTGTTGGATTTTCTCAAGGAGAGGGAGTTGACTCAAGTTTGTCTCAGAAAGAGGGTTGTGGCATCGTTGAGGTTGTTTATACAATTGCTATATGTTTTGATGTGCATGGACAAGATACACATGATTACAAGTTGTTGACAACCATGCCTGGGTTATTACTTACACCACTAGTCTGGTTTTTAGGATAGATGGGATTTGTGCAATTGTCTATCTTTTTATATTGATATATTTGATCTATTTGTCTTGATATTGTATGGAGATGTGACCATATTTGTAATTTGTCTTGAATAACTCATGATGTGGTGTCTAGAGATTTTATCCCTTGATGTTTCCTTGAGGGATGATCGAGTTTGGAAGGTTGTTGACAATCCAAGGTTACATTCCTTCAAATTCGTGGGTTAGTGTTACTTGGAGGTTCAATATTTCAATGATAGCATCTCATGTTGTTGGATATAATTATACTTCCACATCTCACAAGATATATATTCCAATTGTATAGATGATTGTGGTGAGTTGAGATGTGAACTTTGATGAGGATGTGAGGTCCTCTAGTTTATATATATCTCATTGAAATATTGAAGGGAGTGACGATGTTTTTGTTCCAAAGGTTATTTCAGAGGTTAGAGTAGAATCAAATCCAAGTGTGGATGAGGTGAAATTGCATTAGAGGAAATTTGCTCCAAAAATGGGTCTTATAAGAAAAATTGTGCTTGTTGAGTTGGAGATTCAATAGCCAATAGAATTTTAAAGAATTGAATCAACCATAATAGTTGAGTCAGACATACAAAAATCAAAGATGATTATGTGTTATGTTTCTATTTGAAAATATTTAACCATGCGTACACCTAATCTTAGTTAATATTCTGGTGAGATCATCTTGGGATATGTTCAATGTCTTTGAAATACTCAATATGGAATAATTTATATTATTAGTACTTTTGTTATTTATTATATGATACATATTATCATTTATTTACTAGATTTCTATTATTATTATATATCAATATAGTAATGTCTTCTTCCATTATGTATTAATAATGTATTGTTATAATTTTATTAGATAACAGTAATAATAATATATCATATAGTTATTAATTTGTAATATTATATGATATTTAAATAGTAGTTATAAAGTTGTAATATACTTATTTTTTAGTATTATACAATTTTTATATAATAATTAATTCATATTAATTGGTAGTATGGTTGACCTTTTCATCTTTAATTTATACTACAAATATCCTCTAATAAGTTTGCACATTCATATTTGTATTATATTATATATTTAATAGTATTATAATATACTATTATATCATATTATACATTTATTCTAATGTTACCACATTCATACATTCATAGTAGTATTATATTATAGTTATTAATTCATATTATATTATGATTATATTATATATTCTAGGTGTTGTCTAATTGTTCTACGTTTTTGTCATTTTTATCAGAATCTGACGATATAAATTTACACGAAATCACAATGTTCTCTTGTTTAAATTACATTTTTGAATGCAGAAATGGATTCAACGTGTGAAAAAAAACCCGAGGAACTCGAATTACATAGAATTAACCACTCAAATATGAGGATACAACAATTTCTGGCCAGATTTCAAGCAAATATCCCCAAAAAATATCCCTGAAAAAGATCCAAAACGTAGAACGTTTAGACTACGACTATATTTTATATTATTATATCATATATTATTAATTATGACTATATTATAAATTATTATTATATATTATTATCATTTTTTTTTTGTAAATAAAAGAGCACTAAATATATATTCACACATTTACGTGTCAATACAAAAACAAGATTATGCCCCCTGCCCCGCCACAGCAGGGAAACCAGGACATGTGGCCATCAAGTGTATCTGTGACTGTAACTGTAAACTATTTTGACTAAAAGGATTAGAATGTTCTACTCTGTAGTGGCCATGGTCGACTGTCTTACATAGCTTGACAGAGAATTTTGATTCTCTACAAAATTGACTAAGGAAAAAAGAAACCATAAAACCTGAGAGAGCTAGCTTGGACTTGGTCGTCCCTGGGCATTGTAGGCTAGGATGAATAATTGTCCACATGTTTGACATTGTTTGCTAGCTGGAGCAGTCATCATTGTGTCCATCAGGAGGTCCAAGTGTTGTCCAAAGAAGTTCTGGATATGGGAATGTTCATCCATTTTTTTTCGCAGCTCAAATATGAGCTGAAGGTGCTCCTCTGCAAATCAAATTGGGGTCGGCGGAGGCGGTTCCTCCGCCATGTCTGCGTCCATTCTTTTCATTGCGTCCGCTTCCTCAGTTGTGTTCCTTGCGTCTGGTATGTCCACTATGTCTCATTCTGTATCCACCATTGCAATTGCTTTCAAGGGCTTGGCCACTTGCCAGTTGGGGGGAATCTCTTCCTCCACTAAGCAAGAACCAGTGTTGTAGAAATGGTCTGGAGAATGGACTCTTTGAGGGTTAATTATAGGGCTACGGCTGAGCAGAGGGGAAGAATTCTTGAGAGTGGTAATTTATGCCATGAAAGGGCCGCTACCAAGGTCAATGGTGGGAATTGGGGTGGGGGGTTGGTTTTTCCTGAGACAACTTGTGATAATGAGGGTGAGTTGGGAAGGGGGAAGATGATTGTGTCTAGTTTGTCACTGTAATACAGTGGGCCTCACCTAGACTTGCCATGCTCTATGGGTATGTTGTGAGCTTGGATGAATGGAACCAGAGAAGGCTTGGGTGGGCGCAAAGCGAAAAAGGCTGTGGAAGATCCATAGAAGGTCGAGGAGAAGGATAGCCAAATTCCAAGGAGGAATGAGAGAACGATCTGACATCTCAACTTTCATGAAACCTTGCGAGTTGACATGGGAGGGATCCATGAAGGTCAAGGTGACTGCAAGCATGGTGCATGTACACACAACCTAGCTCATGAATGGCTCCCTCAATTTTCCTCAGAGTTCCCAGTGCACCTCCATTGAATCGCAATGAATGCAGGTCATTCTAGCTGGGGGGACGAGAGAGTGGCGGCAGGGATTAATAGCTCCCTGCGCTTCCTAGTGCCACCTAGCTCCCACTTTCATCCACTTGTCACCCCATCCGGGGGAGGGAGATTCTGAAGCACCAGCTTCCTGCATTGAAGCATTAGTTGCGATCTTTGAGAATGCCACGAGTCAAGGTAGATGTCTTCCTGATTGTTTACTCCTGCATGTGCAAGCATGTTCGGCACCTTGTTGGCCTCACGACTTGTGTGTGAGGTGATTAAAGTTAAGGTGGGCTTGAGAATAGCTTTGAAGTTGTTGAGGGGCCCAAGGAGATGTCAGCTGGGGGTGATTCTCTCTGGGTCCTTTCCTATGATGATTTTGGTGGCAATGTTGATGATGACTCTGGAGTCCCCTTCTATTATTAGACTGGAGACATTGTGATCTATATCCATTTGGATCCCTTTGATCAGTCCTCGTATTTCTATCGATTTATTTGTGTCATATCCTAGATTTGTTGCCATTAGGTGTTGTATTTGGCCTTCGATGTCCCGAATAACTGCTCCATATCCTGAGCGACCAGGATTTCCCTTTGATGCACCATCAAAATTGACTTTGTGGAAGCCTGGGGGCGAGGAATCCAAGAGTGATTGGGAAAAGAGTGTTGGGATGAGTGTTGGGAGGATAGTGTGGGGGTGAGGGTGAGATTCCAAGAGCTTAGAACAGAGGTTTCATAGGGGTCTGAAGGGAATTCTTTAGGGGTCCAGGGGTGGAGTTTGAGATTTTCCAGGATGTTCTTGTGAATGATTGTCCAAAGGGCTGGGGGAGGGAGGCATGAGAGTGGAAGATTATTCTATTTCTCTCTTTCTAGAGTTTCCAGACTAGGAAGCCAGGTAATATTTTCCAAATTCTATTAAGGATGGGACTTTTGTAGGATCCATCCCCCCCAATTTTTGAGAGTATTGATGATGTTGTTTCTCTCCCGATTGGTTCTTTTCATGCTCTAGGCGGCCTAGGTCCAGATTAGCTCACTATATGGATAGTGATTTAGGAGGTGTACCATGGTCTCTTCCTGGTGAAGACACAAGTGGCAGATTGAAGGTCCAATGAAGCCTCTTCTTCTGAGGTTATCCCAACTTAAGATTTTGTTTTGAACCATTATCTAGAGAAAGGTGGAGATTTTTGGCCAGAGTTTAGATTTCCAGATTGTAGTCCATATCTACTCTCTTTCGTTATTCTGAAAGTTTTCCTGCAAACTGTAGCCTTCTTTGAGTGTGAAGTTTCCATTGGGAGTATATCCCCATCTTAGGATGTTTGGGTCTGAACTAAATTAGATCATCCTTTGTTGAAGATTTTCTTTCCAAAGATGTAGATTGCAATCGGCTGCTACGTGAAGATCCTAAGCAGTCTCTTTCCATTTGCACCAGGTGAGGCTGATGGAAGAATTCTCCCAAAGATCCGCCACTTTGAGGGAGGGGAGATTATGAATGTGGTCCATGTATGTTTTTAGATTATCCTCAGTCTGCAGCGGGGGCATTTGCTTCCAAGAGTCCATCCAGAAGAGAGCGCTCTGACCATTTCAGATTTCTCAAAAGGCATGTTCTTGGACTAAAGTGTGATTCTTCCAAACAGCATTCCAGATGTTGGATCCCTGGATCTTGTCCCGCATTTGGATTAGGTGATCTTGAGGGATGTTTGGGGAATATTTTTGTTTCCATAGATGGGCCCAGAGCTCTGATGGGGATTTGAGCCAACACCACCAAGTTTTTGCATCCATTGTGTTATTTAATTTGCCTGGATCCCTTAGGCCCAGACCTCCTATAGATTTTGGTTTGCAGACTTTTTCAAAGCTGACCAGAGCCCATTTTTTGTTCGTATCATGACCATTCCAGAGGAAATTCCTCCAGAGGTTTATTATTATTTTTATGACAGACTACGGTGTAGCAAGGGCCGAGAAAAGATAGGTTGGGATGGCTTAAATAACATATTTTAGGAGAGTGAGTCTAGATGGAAGGTTGAAGGAGTGGAAAGTCCAGTTGCTGAGATGATTGGAGATTGAGAGAAGAAGGGAGTCCCAGGAGATGTTTCAAGCAGTTGAGTCTGAGAGTGGAAGTCCCAAGTATTGAGAGGGTAGGGAGAATATTGGTGTGTTTAACAAGCATGCGATATGATTCTAGATTGTTGCAAGTGTGTTGAAGAGGAATAGTTGGGATTTATCCAGGTTAAAAGAGGTTCCTGAGGCTTCACTGAAGTCCATGAGAATGGTTCTTAGCTTGCCTGCTTCCTAGGTAGTGGGGGTGTTTAGGAGCATGGTCTTGTCAAAAAATTGGTTGTGGGAGGCGGTTGGTTAGAGGCCTTGAAGTGAGCCATTCTGGATGGGAGCTTTGATGTACCGGCAAATGCCTTCAGCCATTATTACAAAAAGGAAGGGGGAGAGAGAGTCTCCTTGCGTTATACCTCAGGATGGTGTGAACGGTTGGGAGGGAACATCGTTGACCAGGATAGAGAAGAATGTTGAGGAGATGAGGTTCAATATCCAAGAGATCCATTCATTGCTAAATCCAAAGGATTCAAAAAGGGTTTTCATGTAGTTCCAGCTTATTTTATCAAAATATTTTGAGAGGTCCAGTTTGAGTAACATACATGGGGTACGATTTCTTTTGAGAGAGTGGATGACTTCATGAACCAGAATGACATTATCCAAAATTTGCCTTCCTTCTACATATCCAGACTGTTCTTTTGATATGATGAAGGGGAGAATGGGTTTTAGCCTCAGAGCTATGAATTTGTAGATGATTTTATAGATCACATTGCATAGCGCTATGGGCCTAAAGTTATTCAGGTTGGTGACTCTTTCTTCCTTAGGTATGAGAGTGAGGAAGGTGGCATTTAGTGTAGGAAGGAATTTTCCTGAGACCCTGGATTCCTCGACAACTAATCATACTTCTTCACATAGCATAGGCTAGCAATGGTGGAAGAAATCAGTGGTGAAGCCATCTGGACCTGGAGCCTTTCCTTTAGGGAGACTTTGTACTTCTTTATCTACTTCAACTTGCATTATAGGCCTCATGAGAGATGCATTTTGTACTGAGGAGATTAAGGTTGGGATGTTCTGAGTGATCCTTTCAATTGTTGAAGTCATGTCTGTGGGGGTGTCAGGCTGCTAAATTGAAGATTCGAATGACCTGAAACACTAAATTGTCAAACCAGGGTTGGTAAACTTCGAGCTGATACACTGTATGTGCAGGTAAGCTAATTCCTATCTAAAGGCTATCCTAAAAAGAAAACATAAACTCACTTTGAGAAATTGAACCTTAATGACAATCTTGAAACTTAGCATTTCCTATTTAAGTCATCAACAGAAAACAGTCTTATGTTTAAATGTTGGTACTTCTATCTCCGTTCATAAGTATGATTTCACAAGCTTATTCCACTACTGCTTTTAATCATCTATCATCATCATTGCTATTCAAGCCACGACAGAAAGAGTGTTTCCTCAAATGCATTTAATCTAGTTATCAAAATCAATCTAAATATGTCTACAGGAAAACAGAGTACTGCCCTACCTACTGGTACCGGAAGCTTCCTTTGATTTAACTGTAATCTAACTATTCTAAGTAAGCAGGGTAACTAACTTTCTAACAAAGCAAAGTTCATTCACACTCTAAGTGATGCTCGAATTGAAACCTAGAAACCAATCAAACTGAGTGTATACTCGAAACCCTACAGGAATCAGTCATGCGTTCAATACCCATCAACATAAAGGATATCAATATGCTGGAACGATTCTGTTGAGGAATAAATAAACACACTTTTGAAACAACTAAATTTATGACGCACTGTGAGCTGCAGATATACSATTCATGTAAGMAAATACTAACACACTGAAACAACTAAATCTCTRACATAATAAAGCTAAGTCTAGTACAAAATAAAGYAGCGGCTTGCACCTGTTTGGCGGKCCCAACCAAAYGGCACAAACRYTGTAAGTGACAACYAGAGCCGACTATAACATTCTATGCAAACATGGTGTAAMTTCACGCTTCATTAACKCATAAGAAAAATACTCAGATCGTATGACAGTCGGRTAACATAAYGTAACARTAGTTTGTATTCAAAAACATGTGTTCACGATGTAACATAATCCAACCCRTTCTCAGGAGTGATCVYGGGTYTATATAAATCCTYCTRTTTMTAAYAGTCTAAAACAAWGATACATAAAACAAACRGATCCCCYGATCCRAAAATARCTTGGAATCAAGTTTTAAAACGTACTTCACATCTTCGTGACACGTAGTGTCACGAAGTGTGAACGATGAAGAATTAACGACCCAGTTTTATCATTATGCCTTCAAGCACCCTGTGGGCGATGACTCCAGCTGTCATGCGAATCTCTCTGTCTCCCATTCGGACCATAACGCACAGATCTTGAGCGGCTCCATTGGTATCTCCACAGGTACGAGTTGGTACCTGGTACCGGCATCCTGTTCCAAAAATAGAAGTGGTACCTAACCCAAGCGACATTAGTTCCAATATCAATTTAAAGCATCAAAGTGCATAAAAATGGCTTGAAATGTAAAGATACCTTAAGTAACCCCATTGAATGGTAGGGAGATGTCAACTATGTCAAAACAAGGCCAAAAGGGTGGTACTGGCATATAAATGGAGGTATGTGGAATGTAATATAGGCAAAAAACCATGATCAAAACCGAAGACCAACAGAGGGGTTCTGAGAGTAGATTTTTGTAGTAGTCCCCCAGCTCATTTTCTATTTCTGGATGGGTTAGGATGGTGTTACCTTGATTGTCTTCCAACTTTGTAATTTGGTTGATGAAGCATTTTTGGATCATGGATCTGTGGAAGAATTTGTAGTTTTTTCCCCCTCTTTGAGCCACTGAACACGATATTTTTGCTTCCATAGTATTTCCTCCTTCTTGTATATTTCTTCCAGCTTCCTTTTGGGGTGTCCTCTTCTAGTTGTTGTTGGGCATCTGTATGACCTATTTGTATGTTCTTCTTTTGTATGTCTTCAAGTTTCTATTCTATCTTTTTTTTATCATGAAAGATGTTTCCAAATGCATCTTTCTTCCATTAGCACAATTGGTGCTTGAATATTTTTAGCCTTTGTTGGAATCTGTACATTCTGGTTCCATGATGGATCTTTTCATTTGCCCACCATTGTTGGGATAGTTCCTGAAAGTCCGGGTGGGATAACCATAATTTTTCGAACCTGAAGGGTTTTAGCTTTGGAATGGTTATCATATCTATCCATAGTTGTATTGGCCAATGATCTAACCCTAGTTTTGGCATAATGTTGGATTCTACCATAGATACTTCTAACAAAATGGTTTCCGAGATGAGGAATCGATCCAGTCTACTTGCAATTTTTTGAGGGCCTAATCTCCTATTGGACCAGGTGAAAGTTCCATTTCCTTTTTCGATGTCGACTAGTTTGACATTATCTATGAGTTCCTGGAGTTTTGAGCTATCCTTCTCCAGGTGTTTCTTCCCTCCTATTTTTTCCCCAAGGGTGAGGATGATGTTTAGGTCTCCTCTGATAATCCATTGTTGTTGCCCAATAAGAGATCCCAGATAAGCCAGGCTTTTGAGGAAGAGACATTTTTCTTGGCTACTCTGAGGGCCATAAGCATTGGTGATTATTCCATCTTTGTCGGATCCTATTGCTCGATAATGGGCGGTTAGTGTGTTTGATGTAGAGAGTGCTTGATCCATTATCATAATGGATGGATTCCAAAGAGTGGAAAGTCCACATGTTTCTCCTTTGGAGTCTATATGGAAAAAATTTCTTTGTCTCCAACACCTTCTGAATATGTCATCCGTTGTAGGTCCTGCGCATTTTGTTTCTTGCAAAAGTAGGATGTTTGGGTCTTCGAATTTTATGTATTTTCGGAGAATCCTTTTCTTTCATCTTCCATTTAAGTCTCTAATGTTCCATGTGATGATTTCCATCATTAACATTTTGGGGGGGTGAGAGAAGGAACCTTACGAGAGATGTTGGATTTGTCCTAAGTTGATCATATAGTTACATGCCTTCTTTATCAGTTGTTGAGCAAATTTTCATCCTTGTCTTTTGTTTTCCTTGTGGATTTTCCTTGGGTCTCGGTTTGGATCAGCGCCTATACTTAGCCTGAAAGTGGCTCTTGCTATAGAGTTTAGAAAAACCTTGTGGACTTTCCTCAGTTGATCATCCAGTATGGTTTGGAAATCCTTTTTGTTTAGTGCTTCCTCTAGCTTATCCAGATCTATGTCAGCCAACTCCTGATCATTCATCTCCATTGTTGTGTCCTCGTCCATTGTTGGGCCTTTGCCTAGGATCAAAGGGGGTTGAGATTATGGATTAATTTTCTACTCTACTCATGGTTGTCATTGTTGCTTCACCTTACTTTTGATGTTTCCCCTGTCTGCAGAGATGTGTGGGTTTTCGATCTCTTCTACCTCTGGAATATGATTGAGGGTGTCAAAGGAGTTGGCATTGGATTTTTTTTGCCCTCCTCCTTCATGGATTTTCTTCTGAGCTTGATTTTTGCGATTCTGGACCTATGTGAAACCCTCTTTCATTTTCTCCTCCATTTCTAGTTTGGTTGGGAAATTGAGGGGGAATTCCTTGAAAATATTCCCATGTTCATGGCATTTCCTACAATGAAATGGTATATGTTCATAGTCTATGGTCTGTTCCCATTCCTCATCCTCGTATTCTAGTGTGACCAAACCTGGTAGGGATTTTGATATGTCTATGTAGACATAGATTCTTGCATGGGATGTATATTTTCTTTGTTTGGTGGCTTCTGAGGACTTGACATGCCTTCCTAGATTGTTTCCTATGCCTACTAATATCTCCTTTAGCCAAAACTCCTGATGCAGAGAGTAGAGTCAGATCCATACTGGGGCGTAGGCAAAGTTTTATTTTTTAGGGTTGAATTGGTCCGTCCAAAATCGTAAGTACAGGCCTAATGAGTTGTAGAAATATGGTCCGCCTTCGAATATTTTGTCTTTGTCTTCTAGTTTATATAATATTACTGTGAAGAATCCTTTGGAGCTTAGCTGGAGCTCATAGTCTCCTTTCGGAGTCCACCAAGTTTTGATCCAACGAGCTACGTGTTAGCACTAGAAGTCACCCTCATATTGCATAGAAGGTAATACCAGTACCCATCATTTTATACAGTAAATGTAAATGAGTTTTAAGAGGCCAAATGGAGAAGACTCAATGAAAATAACATTTTAACTCAGAAATCTGGACTGGTATGCACAAGCAATTGAGGTCTTGGATCAACTTCAATCAGTAAGTTGAAGTAAAGGTGAGTATGAGGAAGACTTTGGTGAGAAAAGTGTATAGGTTTGTCGTGAACATCGGGCCTTACAATAGCCTAAGGAAGAAAAACTTAAACACAAGATCCTCTTGGATTCAAATTTCAAGGAAATTGAAAGAAGTCATAACAACATTATAATCAAACATTCATCATAATACAGTCACAACAATCCATGTGAATTAGTCAATCATGAACTCTCTCAGTATCAGAGGCAAATAATATGGAGTAAGAAAGCTAAATTAGATTAATCAAAAAGTCTCAAATCAAGACATAACCAAAGAACCAATGTTCTTAATCAAAATATTACAATAGCAGAGAGCCTAGCTTAACCATTCGACCTTAACAAAATATCAAAACTGCCTATATATACTAAAAATGTTGCAACCACCAAGAATGTGAACGGACCCTTGCATTCAAATTTTCTAGTTGGCGCCTACTCTATTAGCCTGTACAAGCCTTCTTATGTCAGACGCGAGCCTGACTTAGTTATGTGCTTTGTAGGAAAATTCGTCCCTCAGGAAATTTTGGATTGACAATCGCCCCCCTTGACCCTTCTCTCCATGCATTCCATTTATGGGGTGAGACGAGGTCTCAACCATCACCCCCATTTTCAATAAATACCTTCATCGGGATCAGGACAAGGCTTGACACCCATGAATGTTCCAAGCGGTGCCCACGACTTCTTTGAGTCAACCGACACCTCGAGGCCAAGAAGATATTCTTCTGTGACCAAGCAGCTCCTCTCCATTGCTCCATATTCAATGTGACCTAGGGCCATGACCCTACGCAATTGCGTGATTGTGGGCGCTACCAAGGGTGGTCTGAAAGAAAATCGCTTTTGTCCCCACAATTCACCATGAACCGCCATGCGTCCCTTTCTAAAAACCACAATTTTGATTGCGGCCCGCCCCTGATATTTTAAAAAGTGTACATCTTTTGACCCCACAATTTGGAATGACCGTTGATATTGCGATCTAATATTAGGCTCTATGATCAACGACTTAGTTTTGGTGCTTTTTAGATTGACGAATCAGATCTTCCTCTTGAAAACAACGGTCTAGCTTTTCTTCGTGGATCGGCCTTCAGGAATTTCAATTCTCAAACTCCATTTCCCTTCAAGTAAAACCTTTGGAGCTGAGAATCTGATGACACATGGCTCCCTGAGATCAACAGTCAAGATGATTTTCGGGTCTCCAGACTATGAGAAAATAAAATATCAAACCTGGGCTCCCAAAGGCCTTTACCCGGAGCTGGCGATATACTAACGCGTGTCCTCATGAATCTAATGGTCAAGGATTACTTCAGGCCTTTATCTAGAGCTCACGTATTTCAGCCACATGTCCCCGTTGATGGGTGGTCTAGATGATATCATATGATGTCACGTCTGCTGATGTGTCATGATAAGGAGGGTGACATGGCCATGACAAAATGACCTGGAAAAAGTGCCACACATCATGCTTGATGAGAGTGCATCATGTGCTTTGGCACTTCGAGACTTTGGCGCTTCGGGACTTCGGTGCTTCAGGACTTTGGGACTTCGGCGCTTTAGGACTTCGGGACTTTGACACTTTTATCATTTTAAAACTTCCAGAGTGACAGATATGATGATGCGTGACATTCTGGATTTGGACGGCCGAGATCCACTTCAGGTTTCTGGGCTCCAGGAAAACCAAAAATCAAATATCACTCACTCTTCCATGCTTTTTTACCCAAAGTTGTGGATCTAACGACACGTGGCTCTTACTGATCAATAGCTCATATTCACTTTCAGGTTTTGGGACTTTGTATTTTTGACGAACAATTTTAACAACATTTCAAACTCCTGATTCCCGCGATAATATTCCACTGTTGATCTCTCCCAATAAGATCCACGGACCAGATTCAATCTTTGCCTGAACTTTGATCTTTGGAATTTTTCTCTAGCGCTATACTTCACACAATTTTGACCTTCCAAAAGAATGCATGTCCTCGATCGATTCGCCTGATGGATCTCCGCTGGTGAAAATTTAAAACTACCTTCCACTTGTGCTTCAAGCCTGAAATAGACTGTTAGGAAAGTTGCTCTTTGTGTTCATGGTTGTGGCATGCATGATAGAGGATTCAGATGACTAGCTGTGGCTGGGAAAATAGGGAGACTGGGACAAAATTACAGACTTAGGTAGAAACAACAAACCCATAGGACTTCGACAAGTTCATGTGATAACATTTGGCTCCACAAGGGATGGCATGCTCCCTACGAGCTGCCAAGAAAAAGTAGTTCCAGTGCCTTAGTTGTTGGGTTATGGAGTCGAGCTCAAAACAATTTGTTGAAGGCCGACATGTACACTATTCTACTTATAAAAAGGAAAAAAAACACACATGCTCCAAAAAGAGCTTATTTATGTACAGTCCTAGGCTAACTGATTTTTACAAAGTGTTAGGTGAAAGAAAACATCCACCATAACCACCCAGACTATTCAGTAATATAATTCTTCTCTTTACTGCAAATAATCCATAAAAGGTAAGGGAAGTATGACAGGATAAAGAAAACATGTATTGGAACACTGCCAATACCTCCGAATGATGATAATATGAACAATTTTGTAGGCTCCAATTCTTTTGGAAAACATAGTTCCATATATAACCCCACAGGGTCACAAAATTTATAATCAAGAAAGCTTGACTGGTAAGAAATTACCTCCTGATCTTCATGGTTACTCACCCGTCGTTCGATGTTCTCAGAGTGTATATGTGGGTAGAGGACTGATGTGGGTCGGTTGATCCCAGGTGATAATTTCTCATCTACAAGTTCAAGACAGGAGATAAACTCCACCTTTAGCTTCTCCATTTCTCCTTTGTCTGCTCTGATAACATATGCTAGCTGAGAGCAAGAAGTATCTTCATGTATATCCATGGATGGCTCTTTCTCTCTATCATGTTTCTTAGTGTCTTTTGCGGGCCCAAGATGGTTGATTTCCACACAATTCTCTTCCTTAATGTATAAAAGAAAAGGCTCTATAGTATGGTCTTGGAAATCCTTCATATCCACATCGGAATCAGATTCATAGTTGTAATACTTAGGCCGGTTGCTCCCCAAGTCAGAAAAATGTGGTGTGGAGATTTGTTGCTCTTCATATGAACACTCATTAAAGAGGGGTGAGCGCAAAACGCCTCCATATTGCAAAAAAGGAGTGATCTCTTGATTCTTCTCTTCAATCCTAGGTAGAAATACATTGTGGAAAGCCTCTTGAAGGAAAAGAGGAGAATCCTCCTCCACCACTATATCTTCCTCCAAATATGAGACAACAGGTGTATCAGGGGTAGAAAATAATACATCCATGGCTATGTAATCATCAACACTGCCAGCAATCATATTTGGGAGCATGGAAAATCTTTGTTCTTCATCGTTTTCATTGGGATATCCGTCAAAAGTTGTTTTCTCTTGGTAAGTATCTGACATCACTTCTTCGGCATAAGCAGGGCTTCCCAGAACATCTGTTTCAGGGATCGGAATATCCTATGTGTTTTCTTTATAAGATCGGCAAGCAAAATATGCCTTTACTTCTTCTATTTCTGCATAAATTGATCTTACTAGTCCCACCAGCTCACCCAAATCATATTCTTCATCCTCACAGTCTGCATTCGAATCTGCTATATTCTGAACATAGTCGTTATATTCCTTACAACAGTTATGATAAATAAACTCAGAGGAATAAAACTTTTGACAATGCCTATTGAAAGCCGCATGAAACTTCTCTAGGGAGGAGATGCTAACAGGGGGTAAGGAGTGGTACCACTCACGAGCATCTCCTGCTAACGAGATCATGAACATCTTCAATAATACATCCTCATGATGTATTTCCCACTGATGCATGAGTTCATGAAACTCACAGAGATTCTCGGCAGGGTTGTCATCTTTACACTCTCTAAATATGGGAATAAAATCACCGCATTCGTCCATAGTAAGAACAACATTAGGAAAACCAGGAACAGAGGAGAAATTAAAAGAAGCAAACCTTAAAGCCAAGATTATTTCCATTTCAAAACAGTGGAGTCACCATTGGATCCTTTAATCATGGAGTCACTAGGTGAATGATATGCATTATGAATGTGTTTAGTCTTTGTCAATCTCCTAGAGAAATTTCAAGCTGAGAAAGCAGTTGCTAAAAGCCTTATCGAGAAAAATTCTTTGGGTCAGATTCGGGTGTGCTAGAGGTAGCCACAACTGAAATAGTGGATTCGACATAGTGGAATCGTCAGGTGCAAGCACAATATTCAATGGTTCTGATATTTGATGCACCTTCAGAATCAGAAGCTCTTTGTCATTCTATCCCAGGGAAATGTCTTCAATTCATTCCCTGGCAACGGCGCCAGAAATGTTAGCACTAGAATTCACCCTTAGATTGAATAGAAGGTAATCCCGGTACCCATCATTTTATACAATAAATGTAAATGAGTTTTAAGAAGCCAAATGGATAAGACTCAATGAAAATAGTGTTTTAACTCAGAAATCTGGACTGGAATGCACAAGCAATTGAGATATTAGATCAACTTCAGTCGGTAAGTTGGAGTAAAAGTGAGTAGGAGGAAGACTTTGGTGAGAAAAGTCTAGAGGTATGTTGTGAACATCAGGCCTTCCAGCAGCCTAAGGAAGAAAAACTTAAATACAAGATCCTCTTGGATTCAAATTTCAAGGAAACTGAAAGAAATTATAATATCATTATAATCAAACATTCATCATAATACAATCACAACAATCCATGTGAATCAGTCAATCATGAACTCTCTCAGTATCAAAGGCAAATAAGATGGAGTAAGAAAGATGAATTAGATTAATCAAGAAGTCTCAAATCAATACATAACCAAAGAACCAGTGTTCTTCATCAAAATATTACAATAGCAGGGAGCCTATGTTAAGGTCCTAACCCGCACATAGGTAGATCAATGTATTCGGATGTAATAAAGGTCAATATCAATGAGACCTTTCAATAAAATAGAATAAGGTGGATGTAAGAAGACCTAATAGAAGCTTCCGCTTCTAGAAGGATCTTCCTCTAGATGCTTCTCTTAATAGACATATTTAGTATAAATAAGGGTCGAGGGTATGAAAACCCTAGCTTGGAGATTATTGTAACAGAGCGCTACTCGACTGGAGGTTGCCCCCTCGAAGAGGCCTATGAACATTGCTTTCTGAATCAAAGTGCTTTTTTATTGCTATTTTGTATATCATTTCTGTGTATTGTGAAGATTATGCTGGATATTTTACTGTTATTCTGCCATTTCTAGCATTTTATTTCTGTTCTGCATATTTTATATATCTGGTATCTTGAAAGTGGTATCAGAGCACTTTCCTTGGCAGAAATTGTGGGTATTTTTTTCAGGGTAGAGACGTATTCCGGCGTCTTTAAGCCACAGAGATCTTTCATTACGCGCATAAACCCGCGGTTGAGGGATTCATACACGCAGGAAATACAAGTGGTTCTTAAGCGCACATCTGTTGGCCACCCTTGTAACCCCTGTTGGTACCCCTTCGAGTGGTAGCGCATCAGACAGAACCTGTGTACAGATCGGCCTAGATTTCCTGAAGCCCTCTTTAGATAAACCTATCAGTCGCCGGACTGCTATAGTGTCACCTAGAACAGCACTCAGGAAGATACTCTCTAGTACCTGGGTAGTCGGGTAGTACGGCTAAGGGTATGATCTATCCTCCTTAGTTAGTGCCCTGAGATATTGGGCCGAGTACTACTGTTGGACCCCGCACGTATATCAGAGAGCTATAGCACAGGGCAAA
>ML785921.1:758332-769620 GCA_009831015.1 Picea engelmannii | reverse complement strand
AACCCGGGTGGAGTCCAGCAAACCAAGGATCTAAAAGTCCTTGAAGCGGGCAATCCCATGCTTAGGTGGATGAAAAGTATGACCACCAATCAAGTACATCCATGAAGTATATAATGAGATATCATGTCCATGAAGTAATACATAGTTAAGTGGTACTACATAATGACTCAGGAAGTATCATAAAAGAAATGATGATACAACCCATGTATTCAACCAAATCTATCAAAAGTATGAATCAACACTAAGTAAATAAATGAGATGAGGTAAAACATCAGAGACTCCATATAATCATTAGTAACTGATATATATTGTTGACAGACACGAGAAAAACTACTAATGATGATAATGGGTGCCAAGGTACTAAGTACATCCTATCAAGTGCAGATAGATGTGATGACATTGAAAACTTATAAAATCTACCTATCGTAAGTCATTTAGGTATACCCATTTTCAATAGTGAGGGAACCTACCACTATTGCAAGCCCGAGGTATTATAGTGGAATCTAAATATCATTCCTGGATCAAATGAGTTGATGTCGATAGGAAGAGATATGTTGGAATGATAGAATTAAGACATCTCTCATCAGCCAACACTAGAAAGTATCAGGAATTTGATATGATTTGAAGGTCTTGGACAATGATTGAACAAGAAAACACCACAAATATGTCTTCCACATGTACAAGATATAAATAGCACATTAAAAGACCCTCTAAGAAACAAACAATAATGAAAATCACTATCAGAGGTGAGGAATCCTACTAATAAAGAAAATGGAATCCAAGGTACAACATGAATCCTACTATGTGAATAAAGGTCTTGTCATCAAACATAAGGGAAACCACTCAATCAATGATAAATGATGAAAATCACTAATGAGCACAAGGAAATGAACCAATGATTAAAGTAAGTTTCAGGGTGCTTATGACTCTAAGTCTATCTCACAGAGCAATGTGTCACAATCAATAGGAGAACATTTGCTAGTGAGAAGTAAATAATGAATCCATCCACACTAGCATGAGTAAAACACTAATTATGTTGATGAAATAATAACAACTTGACAAAAAGGAATCTTGACATGGATGGTCAAGAGATATGAAGAATGGTCGACTCAAGATAAATACATCACTTGAACATAAGCACGACACAATGGTGACTTGGGAAACAACTAACATTAAAAGGACCAATGATATAAACCATGAATACATGACGCATTAAGGCATTCTCCATAGTGATTGGAAGAGTTATCAATCAAAGGAGTAAAAATATGAATCATGTTACAACTCCTAAGGAAATACTAAGACCTAGTTGTAAAGGATTGGCATAGAACATGTTCTTTGCTCAAGGGTGACATGACTTAACTGCCACCACATATACAAAGATTATAAAGGATTCAATTATCTCGTCCCCAAAAACTTTTTTAGTAAATATTAGATTTTTTTTGTCTATCATATTAGAAAATCCTGAAAATGAATAAAAGAATACCATGAATATGTGTCACAAGGCAAGCAACCATGTTCCAAGTGCACAGAATAGACCTATGTAAAACAAAATGCAAAAAAGGTGTTGTGTAGGAAATGAACACTCATGAACATGTCTCTTATAGGAATAAGATTTGAACTGCATGAGAAATTGATGCAAATGGTGAGTGACAAAAGTGATTCAATGGAAATAATTAGGTTTCAATGGAGCATTAGGTGCAACCATGCAAACAACAACAACCGATGTAAATGAAAATTAAACAAAGTAATAGGATTCCATTAGGATAAATCCATAAAAACAATGATAGAGAATCATGTATGTTAAAACTCAATGTCATGGTGGGACTAATAGGACTCCTAAGCCTGTGAGAAAACTCGGCATGGACACTAAAAGGAGAGTAAGGTGCTAACTAGGAAAAAACATGATAGCTAGCCTCTTACAATGTAAGTTATGACAAACATCATATGAGAAGGGTTAAATTTTGCAAGTCAATGGGATCGATCCCAGGTATAACAATTACTAAAAAGGTTGTTAATGAAAAATGCAAGGTAAGGATATATATTCTTACATGCCAATTAGTAATTATTCACCTTAATATTTGAAGAAAATGGTGCTAAAAACAATAAACCAAAGTATAATTTTTACTTCCATAGACTTGCAAATAGTAAGAAAACTCATTCTTAAGGTTATTGAAGAAAATGGTGCTAAAAACAATAAACCAAAGTCTAATTTTTCCTTCCATAGACTTGTAAATAGTAAGAAAACTCATTCTTAGGGTTAAATCAGTCAATAATCCAAAATCGAGGAGAAAAATGAGGTAAAACAAGGCATCATCATGCAAAATAAGGAAAAAATTGACTATGAATGAAGGAAAAAACACATTTTTACCATTTTAACCCCAAAATTTACCCATTGGAGTAAAAACTCAAATTTACCCCCAAACTTTCAATTATTGATATCGAGAGCATCGATCGACAAATTTGAGTTTCATCTGAGCCGAGTATTCTTCATTGACCTCCTCTTTCCATTCCATTAACTATTGAGATCTTGATTGAAATGTTTTTATGCTTGATAATGAGATCCTCGGGATTGAGGTTGAGAACATATATTTCCTTACAGGGATATCCTAGAGAGGTGAGTCAGTAATTCTAAAGATGAAGGAGAAGCAATGCATAACATATCAGAGTGCATAGATATATTCCTAATCAGGTGCACAATTTCCTTTTCCTAATCTTGGTTATAATTTATTTTCTCTCTATATCTTTATTCCAATATGAACAATTCACCACATTCACCAAAAAATCTCAAGGGGAGGCCCAACAAAGTAACCCTAGAAAGCTTTTGTGAATATATGGAAACACAGGGAAGAAAGAGAAGCCAAACTTCAAAAGGAGTTAGAGGTGATGCTTGATAATAAGTTTGTATTCTTTGAAGACAAGATCCAAAAACAGATAGAGAATAAAATAATAGGGTTGGAGAATAAACTGCATAATATGGTGATTAGATTACAAGAAATGGAAAAACAAAGCCAAGAAAAGAAACAATTAACCAAAGAAGGAGAGGTCAATAATCTAGAAAAACTTAAAATGAAGAACACGATTAAAGACATAGAAGAAATGTTAAATAACAATTTGTCCCTAAATAGCCTTGAAGGTAAATAGGATATCAAACCAATCAAAGAGGAAACATAAACTTATAGAGTTAGACCATAAGTGTAACAAAAGAACCTCGAACCTCATTATTTTTGGTTTGAAAGAAGAGAAAGAAGAAGACATGCTAGCTCTAGTCAAGGAAGAACGACAAGATAAATTACAAATTGAAACAACTCATCTCATAGAAACAAAGAGGTTGGGAAAAATAATCGAACAAAATATAGGTTAATTTGTGTTAAGGTAAAATCTAATGACCATAAATATGGCATTCTCAGTAAAACTCCAAGTCTAAAATGGTCAATAATATTTATAAATGAATGCCTCATCTTAGAAAATCATGCTAAATTAAGGAAGGAAGTTCAAAAGGTAAAGAAGCCAAGAAGGAAGAAAAACGAGCAATAATTAGAAATACAAAAGCTATCGAAGATTAAAAAAATAATAGTAATAAATAGGAATTTGGGGCACTCCATATCCTCTCTTGGAATTGTCATTGGCTTTCCATGAAGCAATGGTCTAATGTTAAGTTGGATCCTAAGTGAAATTGATATTATATTGTTTGTTGAAACTTGGGAGCATAAAGACTTCAAGGTCCCTAACATAGAAGAATTTGTCTTGTGATTAGTATGTAACAAGAGATCCTATTGCAAAGGGATTAGGGGCATAGCTTGTTACTTAAAGAAGAACATTTTCCTTCATATTAGGCTTAACAAGAAACACCATTTCAACCATTGCGCGTGGATGGAGATTTCAAATGTTAATGCTAGGAAGATCTAAATAAAAATATGTTTTTTTGCATCTATTAATTCTACATTCTATTAGAAAAATAATCTAGATAAAAAAAAATCCTTATAATGGATTAAAATATGATATTCATAGGCTAAGAAATGAAGGTAGTATCCTCTTTGTAGGGCACTTTAATGCTATAACACGAACTAACCAATATATTATATTAACAATTAATCCTTTATAACTAGATGAGGACTTTGTTTTAGCTAGCAAATACAAAATAAACTTTGAAGACTTGGTCAAGAATTTGTTCAGGTCTGAGCTAATAAAAAAATGTAATTCTCAACATCTAATAATTTGAAATGGTCTAATGAAGTGGCTGAAATCTAACTGGATGGCTTGTATTCATGGGCTTGGCAGTAGTGCTGTAGGTTATGTGATATTTGATATTCTCATTTACAAACAAATAGTAAATTTTGACATCTTAAATGGCCAAGAGCCTAAATCAGATCATGGACCTTTAAACCCAACTCTAAACTTTGTCATGCATAAAATCCCCATAGAAGAGAAATTTGATAACCAAAAGCACTTTATCTTTGAAAAAAATAAAGCTAACATTTTTCTAAAGAATTTAAATAATGAACTAAATCTCCTATAAATCAAGGACAATGTCGAAGACCTCTATCATAATTTTATGACAAGCCTATCTACTTCCATTAATGAGTTCTCCATTGAGGTGTTGAGTAAAAAGGAAAATAGAACAACCAACCCTTCATATGATAAAGAGTGTAATATTTCTAGAAAAGACATCAAGGATGCTTCTAACAAGTCCCTAGAATCTGGAAAGATAAATAGGTACAAAGCCCTAATCAAAAGAAAATAAATAGGCACAAATCCCTAATTAAAAGAAAAAAAAAAGTATTATATAAATAGAAAGAAAGAGAAGCTTTTACACCTCTAAAAGCTAGATCCTAAGATATTCTAGAGGAAATTCTAACTCATAAAACTAAATAATTCTATATGATTCCTTTGAGAAACCGAAATTCCTACCTTATAAAGCTTTATGAATCCCCTAATGTCGTGGACAACATTCAAACTCTTTCTACAGAGGAATAAGTTTTTACTTTAGAAGATAGAGTTTGGTGTTAAGCAACTTGAAAAAGACAAAGATAAGGACATCGAAGGCTATCAAGAAGAAATCCTAAAAATTAAAGGGCTTATTCTCATCCCTTATATTCACAAGATCTTGAATTTAGCATTCAAGAAAGGTTTCCCTAAACCTTGAACTCAAAGCCTCATTGTTCCTATTGTTAAAAGCGGGGGTAAAACAAATCCCTCCAATTGTAGGAACATTATGATTAGCCCTCTTTTATTCAAGTTACATGGAATTGTTTTGGAAAAGAAGATCAATGTATGCTTAAAAATCCATGGACAAAGAGCTAAAGGCCAAACCGGATTTAGGATTTATCATTCAACTATGGACCACCTTGTTCCACTTAGGATCATTGCAGAGGAGTGTCACAATAATAAAACAAATCTCTTATGCTGCTTCATTTGCTTTAGAAAAGAATTTGACATAGTTCCCAAAACTAACCTCTGGAATAAATCAGAAGAGCTAAAAGTTCCTTTCAAAGTTAGAGTCATTGCGATAAGGCATTATATGAGATTGTTATTGTTAATTTTAGGAACATTAAGGTCTAGTTAGAAGAAATTAATTGTAATATAAGATTTAAACAAGGTTATCCCCTATCCCCTACCATTTTTTGCATTTACATCGACAAGTTAGAAGGTTGCTTGGAAGAAGCAGGATATATCACCACGCCTCTAGCTAGAATGGTCATCATCCTTTTTTATGTTGATGATATTTTTCTTATGGTGAAGAGTCCATATGATCTCAACAAGAAACTAAACACTCTCAAGGATTCTTTCTCTAGTAAGGGTATCATTGTTAACACTGACAAAACAAAGGTTATGATAATCATATCCAAAAATATCCCTTAATCTAACTACATGTATGACAATAACAACTTGGAGGAATTGACTTCATACAAATATTTCAAAATCAATCTTCGTCGCAAGCTCAACTAGAACTATAATGTTGAGAAAAGGATAAATGGAGGTGGAAATTTTATTATGGATTTTAAAATAATTGTAAATCAATGGACCTTTGAATTTGAGATAAGAAGAAGCTCGTATTTGAGACTCTCGTCGCTCCTATTGCATATAGTTGTGAAGTTTGGGGTTGTAACCTCTCAAGAAAATCACAGAGAAAGATAGAGCAAATCCAAAAGTGGTTTATAGCTTATAATATTAAAATTGAAGGCAATACACCCAATCATATCCTCATATAAGTGATTATTTCCCCCACTAAGAACATTGTTATGACTAACTACTTGAGGTAAAAAAACAAGATAAACAACATGGAAGACTAGAGGCTCCCTAAATTTGCTTCAAAATCCAGTTAAAACCATTTGTGGCTCAAGCATAGTGGGCACAATGAATCATGATGCCAAGTCTTGGCTAAACCAATTGGGTATCAAGGAAGATGTCACTTTGTAGAATAACAATAACATTAAAAATATTATTACATTTAAATTTAAGGAGAAATTGTGGTGTGATAAAGAATTAGAGGATAAGAGAAAATTAAGATACTACAAGGAGGTGATCAACCCTAATTTAGAAGATCAAAAAATCTCTTTCTTAACTAGTGTTAAGAAGAAAATTAGCATTGCTAAAATAAGAACAAACTCTCGTGAGCTCCATAGTGAAACAGGGCATTGGACAAATTCTTAAATGTTGTGGGTTGAAATAATTTGTCATATTTGTGTCACTAAGAGGGTTGAAGATGAAAAACACTTTCTCTTAGAATGTCCTGCGTACACCCACATTAGATCTCAATTTCAAAATATTTGTTATAATAATTGCCTTCCTAACCTTTTAACTCATCAAAACTATGGTGATTTAGGAATGCTTATCTTAAAACTTTTTGAGCACATAAATAAAATTATAAAGCAAACCAAGAAATTCCTTTCTCATTTTTAAAGGTCTGATAGACCAATATTGATCTTGGTGGACGTAATCATCATCATCATTATATATAGTACAACTCATGGTTAGTTATTATATATTTTATATGATATGACTCGTTAGTGGGAAATTGTTATATAGTTTATATAATATGGTTCATTAGTGGGTAGTAGTCATATATTTTATACAATATAACTCATGTATTATTGCTTATTATATATTATATATAATGTAATTGGCACATGCATATTTGAAATAATATAACTCATGTATTGTTAGTTTAATATAAAATAATTAATGATACAAAATGTTTATCATATTTCAAGGTGATTTTATTATGATTCTAATTAATGCTAGATTTAGTTTTTTAATAATCAGAAGAAGTGACAATATAAAATACTCCAAATTTAGTATTTCAAGACACTTTTCATATCTCAAAATGATATCATCAAGATATTAATCAAGATAAGGTTTATATGTAGTTAATTATTTCCCAATAAAAATACAACACATAATCATCTTTGACTTCTATAGATCCAACTCAACAATTATTGTTGACCCAGCTGCTTGATATTTTATTGGTGTTTGAATTCTAACTCATCGATAAGATTTTTTATTATGAGGCACATTTTAAACCCCAAATTTAATCTAATCATCTTCTCGAGCTCTAATGCACTATGCAATGGAGTGTCGAAGACCTACAGTATTTGATTGGGCCATGAACATGAAGACCCAACTTACAGAGTGCATCTTAGGGAAGCACATTGACTTCGTATATGGGAGTATCCTGTACGCCTGTTTTTAAAGAGACTCCCAACATTCCACCTGCATATCCTCATTCCCTAACTAGGATTTGAGAGCCCAAGATGACCAAGTGGACTGATTTAATGTATAGGTTGGAGGAGGGGTAGTCATCAATGCCTTCTTAGCTGATTTCTTTACCTGGTAGGCTACTTAGACGATGCCCATATGTCAGGACCAACTTTCTTCGAGATCCCAAGATTATCTTACCCCTCGAATCCCAATGGGGTGAAATAGGTAAAGGACATATTTTGACTTTTTCAAAATATCTTACAAGTTTTTGTATTTTAGAATAATTTAATTTTATGAATTTTTTTAGATGCAGATAATTTTTTGGTATACAATATAACTAACAAAAACTTTTAATGATACAAATATATGCCTGGGTTCCCTAGAAATTGACGCAAGTGATGCAACAAAGACCAACCAGCTGGAGGAGTCGATGTCGTGAAGAATGTTAGAGTGCTCCAAGAGGTTAAAAAAAACCTTGAGGGTTTGACAACCAAGGTTCCACGACCAATATTAAGGATCCTTGAGAGTGGCTCCAAAGACATGTAGTGAGAGTACCAAGTCCACTATTCTCCTATAAATTTTTTACTTGGTCATAGGACCAAGGAAAAAATTTATAGGAGAATAAATCATCCAAGTTGTAGAAGCAATGTTCTAAGTGCGTCAACTAGCATCCTATATGAATCATATATATATACATGTGTGTTCGAAGACATCAACCAATTAAGCATAAAACATGATAAGCAAGGATTGAAAATCAAAATTGCAAAAAAAAAACTTATATACATATATAATGGGATCACAAGGCATTGTTTCCTATGCATAATACCTCCCAAGGTAGAGCCCATTGATAGGCTCTACCAAAGGGTTACCTTCATAATAAATGAGCTCATAAGATCCCTTAAAGTGATCGTGCCAATTAAGTTCAAATTTTCCTGCCCCCATCTTATCATTATCTTGATCATAGACCAAGACCAAGTCTCCTTCAGAGAAGACCCAAGAATCGACACTTTTATCATATTGATATTTTGCATGCTTCTTATGGGCCTCCTTTGTAGTCACTACATCCCAATGATGTCCATCAAGGAGCTCCAAATATACTAGGAATTCCACCTCTACTGAGGTATTGGGCAAGAGGTCAATGATTAATCGTAATGAAGGGAACTCACATTCAATTGGCAGGATCACTTCCAGTCCAAGAATAAGTTGAAATGGGATAAATCTTGTAGCGATATTAACTGAGATTTGATATGCCCAATGAGTCAATAAAAATATTAAATTCTAGTTGGACTTGTTATCGTCAATTGTCCTCTAAAGCATATTTTTCAAAACCTTATTTACAAATTCTACTTGCCCATTCACTCGAGGATAGTACAAAGACGAATTTTCCTGGCAAAACCCTAACTTAGCCACTAACTTTGTCATCATTTTATTTGAAAATGTGTATCATGATTCATGAAAATCTCTTTCGGTACATTGAACCTAGTGATGATATCATTGAATATGATCAAGGTTGTTGTCTCACCATCATTTGCAAAGGTAGGCATGGCTTTTTCCCACTTGGTGAAGTAGTCAACAACCACAATAATGTACTTATGATCATCAACAAAAGCTAGATTACCAGTCATAAAATCAACAGCCCACTTAGTGAAGGGGCCAAAAATAACAAAAATATGTATAGGAGTAGGATGAGCACACATATTTTCATATACACTTGAAAAATATGACTTTTTTAATCGCTTCGATGCAATCTTGAAAAATTGATAGCCAAAAATAGCATGCGCACAATATCTTTTGGGTTGTTTCCAACTCTGAAAAATGGACATTGCATGCTCCACCATGAAAATCATTCATAACCTTCTTAGCCTCCCAATGAATCAAGCATCGACATAAAATTAAGTCAACCCCTTAACAATACAAAGTGTTTCCAATAATGAGGTAATTCTTTGCTTGATGGAAAATGTGCCAACGTTCTCAAGATAGGTGTGAAGAGAACCTTTGAGTCTAGAGATATACCAACATGTCTCCATACCAAGGGTCATTAGATTCAATAAGGAACAAATGTTCATCTAGAAATGACTCATTTTCAACCTGATCCCCATTGTCTTGAGGTAACTCTTACATAAGCTCAGCAAAAGCTAAGGACTTCTTCAATTTGGAAGATCTAAATTCTAAATCAAATTCTTGCAAAATCACAATCCATTTGGAATACTTTCCCTCAATTATATGTTGGGTCAAGATATGTTTCATTAGATTAGTATCTACGATAATTGTGATTAGTCGAAGAAGTATATAATGTCAAAGTATGTGGACAACATAAATTGTTTCCATGGGTAACTTCTCCACATGGGAATAATGCAACTTGGATCCAGCAAGCCCTTTTCTTAGGTAATAAATCACATGTTCCTAATGTGATTCATATTCTTTATCCAAAACCATATCTGTGGTTGATTAAAATGCCACAAGATATAACAAGAAGTATTTGTTGTATTGAAATGAAATCAACAATTGGGTGGACATAAAATCCCTTTTCAAGGCATTGTTCAATGACCAATGTGCTTGATTGTCCCACATAAATGGGACTCCATTCTTTAAAATGTGTATGAAACCTTTTTTGATCTTGACATCATTGGCATTAAATCGTCACATAAACCTTTTTTTTACTTACAATCTTTAAACCTAACAAATGTTACTTGGGGGAGGGAACTAAACTATTTCCTCAACCTTAAATGGGTCAACCATTATCTTGTACTTGGAAATGATGGAACAAATAAATCACTCAAAGACAACACTAAAAATTCACTTGTGAGGATTCAATTGAATCTTATAATGATGAAACTGAGCAATCACTTAGACACAACACAAAATATGCACTTATGATGATTCAGTTGAGTCTTGTAGTACTGGCATCTTTCAAAAATTAAGTGAAGATGGGTTGGGTGATCAACGCTTATTTTTAATTGAGCGACCAAATAATCCAGATAGGATTCAACAATATGCTTGATGTTGTGAAAGGCATATGACATGGCCCATTGGAATGTGGCCCCATCATGTTTTAGGCCAAACAAAATTTTCCTATAAGCAAAAGTGCCCCAAGGACAAATAAATGTAGTCTTGTGTTAATATTTAGGGAAAATATGAATTTGGTTGTAGCCGAAAAATCTATCCATAAATTAAAAGACTATATTTCTGGCACATTCATCAATAATCTTATCAATGAATGGCATGAGGTAATTGTCTTTGGAACACTCTTTGTTAAGGTCCTGTTGACGAGTGAAATTGAACGCTTGTCAACTGGAGGAGTGGATCCGGTCCAGGGTTGTCTAAATAACCCAAGCCGTTTGGGATGATCCACCCCGATGGGTTTAGCGGCTCTGTTGGCTGATCTAAGTCCTAGGAAAAAGAAAGAAAAGCTAAACTAAGAAAAACTAATCTAAGTGGGAAAAGTGGCTACAACAAAACTATATACAAATCTAAAACAAATACATACAATTTACTAACTGATATCATAAAACAATAATTCTACTTAATTAAATGTTCAACTATCAACACAATTAAATCTTAATCACAAATGTACAATATTTACAGATTAC
>ML785921.1:738523-758282 GCA_009831015.1 Picea engelmannii | reverse complement strand
TCCTAACTATAAATCTGAACTATATATATCTATCTAAACTACTTAAATAACACTAATAAACTAACCTGTAATAACGCTTTCCAATTTGTCCCGTGCAAAGTATCTGATTCAGTTGTTCGATGGGAGGAAACCCGCACCAGATTTTCCACAAGCTTCTTGTAAACAGGAAGCAGCAATGCTCTTTGAATATAAATGAAAAGAAAAACAAGACATAAAATGACAGCAATCTTAAAATTTGCAAATCATCACATTTAGATAAACCCGTATGCGAAGATTTGTACAAAATGATTCATTTAATGAAGAAGATAAACCTTTAATTCATTAAATTGAAACAAAGTAATTGTTGTACTTTAAAATAAGAGACATCAGATATGGACAACACATAAACCAAATCACATCAAACTGCAACGAATTATGATAGCTAAAGTAGTCGATAATTGATTGCAAACTGATATGAAGAAAACTTGAAATAAAAGTTTGATATATTGAAAGCTAAAGCTGTTACAAAACATCCACTTTCATCCCAGTTTGTATCATCATAAGTCCAAAGTCTTTCTTCTCCCAACAGTGATGGGTTCATTACAAAAAATAACAAGTATTTAAAGGCCACAGGGTAAAACATCCCTGTGGGAATTATCAAAAACAGTTTACAAAAAATCTGGGAACAATCTCCCAAGTCTCTATTTCTGCCTATAACTAACAACTTGAAACAAAAAACATGTTCTAAACTTCCACAGCATGTCCAATTTGCCATTTGAAATTTGTATGCACCTAAAAGTGGACAAGAATACACAAGTTTAGATAATGTTTTATTTGTAAAATTAACAGAAATCAAAATTTTAAGACTAGCTACAGAATCTTGTGATTCTGTAGCTGGTCTAATTTGAAAAAAGAACCATTTTAAATCAATCCAAAACTAACAGAAATATATTCAACCTATTAAACAAATCTTTAATTACTAATTGAAAACAAAGCAAATCGTTCATGCCAGAAGTAACCAAATCTTTATGCCAATTTGAAACAGACAGAAATCGTGTTTAATTAACCGAATGGTAACAGGGATATATGCAATCTTTCAAACACTTTTTATTACCAATTCAGAGAAGACATAATCATTTTGATAATTTGAAACCAACGAAATCATTTTTGAATCAATCTCAATTGAAATAGACTATAACCGATCAAGCAAATCTTTCATATTCATTCAATACAAACGCAATAGTTTATGTCAACTCAGAACTTAACAAAATCATTGTTGAATCAAAACAAAACTAACATAATCATTTTTTTAATTCAAAACGAACAGAACTATATCAAACCAATCTTCAACGCATATACTTACGACTATGCTAATTGAGGGCATACAGCATCGTTTCAGAATCAAACCAAAAGAAATGAATCGAACTAACTCAGGGCCGACACAATCGTTATACTAATGCAAAATCGTATCAATCAAAAAATAGTTGTGTCCGATTTTAGCAAACAAATCTTCTGTACATGATTCATAACAAAATCATTTTTGGTAATTCGAAAATAACAGAATCGTTTTGAATCTATTAAAACGAACAGAACTAATTGAAAGCAAACATAATCGGCTATGCTAGTTCAAACCAACTCATAAAAAAAAAACGATGTTGAAATGCATACCTGGGCTGTAGGAAAACGTTTCGATCAGGATAACTTTGAATTGACAAAGGCCGTTGTTGCCTCAACATTTCTGAAGGCAATCGAACCGGTGGTCTTTTGCTTCTTCTCGTTGGCTTGTAGCATGTCTCTTTCTTTTGACAACACTGTCACCCGTTCCTCCAAAGATTTAATCTTAGATTGCAAAAGGGGAACATCAGTGTAATAACGTTCAAGCCAAGAATTGCATTGAGTGCAAGGTGGTTGATTTGGACTTGGCATTACAGGTGAGGGTTCGTTCAAGTTACCAGGGGTTTCACTGTGAATCTTAATTCCCGGGAAGTTAGGGTCGTTCTTGAGGCACGGAGGTAAGTTGGAAACATAGTCATAGGGTTCCATAGCGCAGAGGCCATGAGAGTAAGGGTATTCCTTGGCTAGGAAATGTTCAATCTCAGAGTCTGAATCCTCGCTCAAAATGATAGGCTTTTGGTCTACGTTTTGCTTGGGCTTGTTCCGAGCACATCTAGATATCCATCGTGCGTTCTTCTTTCCCTTACTATTAATGCCAGTATCACCTTTGTCTTTCTTCCTTACAGGCCTCTTGACGGTCTTAGTATTGTCTTTATCACACGGGTCAGCCATGGTATCAGGTAGGTTAATGTTGGGGCAGTTCGAGGGTTTAATAGGGGGTAGAAGGGTAGGATGTGGCACGGCTAGCCCAACTAGAGTTTCAGTAACCACAACCTTTTCCACTTGGACACACTCGGGAGTGGCAAATCCATTCCTTGATAGGAAGGCTTGCCAACAGTCACCACTAAGGCTCAGATGATGAAAAATCACGATTTTGATCAAGCAGTGATGGAAAAGGATGCTATCAGCCTTCTCACGCTTAAATCGTTTGGACATCTTGTACAGACTGCATAAGAGATAGTGCGGCATGTTCAGAGGGTAGTCTATAAAATTCATAAGAAACCTAAGATGATAAAGAAATACCAAACCGTAACGACCTTCGCAAGTCACAAATTGCTTAACAATTGCCAATAGATCATGCCACCTGGGTTTGAGGGCAGTGACAGGCATACCTCTATCACAACTAACAATCTTCCTCGATGTGAATAGGAGCAGCCATGGCACCTCGTCTACTTTTGAGTTCTTAAACCACCTCTTCCCTTTAACTGGTAAGCATGTAGCTAAGCTGAGGAATTCCTCATTTAGCTCAAGTTGGATATCTCTGACCTTAGCCCTGCATCCGTCGAAGGTGAGGGCAAACTGTTGGGCTACCGAAAGGTTGAAACCCTCAAATTTTTGGATAAAAACCATCCAGCCACTCTTCTCCAGGTCTTCGCGAGCATTGTCGGACAGCAGGAGCGTTTGGCTGCCATTAGGTTCTATGCGCACCACAGGTGCCATAGGAGAGAGCACACAGTGAGCCGGGTAAACAGACAAGGGTTTGGACAGGGTATACGCAGGACCGAAAGCTCAGGGATTTCCCCAAAACTAACAGAGGTAACCCGGGATAGAAGGCGGGCATTAATGTGTTAAAAGCAATGTCATTCAAACAATTAATGAAAACTATGGTAAGTCGACCCAAATATTTGCACAAGCAATAGTGTTTACATGGTTTTAAAATCAAAACAATGTTTCGAATATAGCACCAAGGATTCGATCATAAATCGTATGCTTCGTATGAAACCATTGAATTAAGGGTCTAATCACCATGTTAATGTGTTGTTATGAAACCATTGAATTCGATCAAAAGAAATAGAACATCAAACCACCATTGAATCAAGGACTCAATCACAATCATTAGAATATCATCACAGTCTTATAAAAATGAAGTCATATTAACAACAAAAAAATGCCAAATGAGTAAAGGTTTTGGTATCCTGCCAACTGTGTGACCATAATTGAATTGGAAATGCAATGAACACATAGACAAGAGTAACCATAATAATCCAGTGACGATTTTAATGCCATTGATGTGACTTCGAAATCAAAGTTTTCACGCTTGCAGTCGTGAAAACGAGAACAAAAGGAAGGTGTGCAAATGCGCAAGATAATAGTGTTGTTTTATTCAAAAGATTGCGATCAGAATTAAGGGTTCCAAAACACTTGTGTAGGTAGCTTATAAAGATAGGATAAAAATGCGAAATGGCTGCCAACAATGGCGACACACTGGTAGAAGCAGTTATCTATGCCAAAAGAACAAATTCAGATAATAATGAGAATAATTCTGACTGAAAAACCACCAGAAAATTGTTTAAACACCATCATTAATCAAACGTTACAGCAGTGTTTGAAGGATGAAAACCGATAAGAGTCTTAAGACAAGCGAACCATGATATTAAAGATAAAATCTCCAATACTGTTGACAGAGCCACTGCTGCCAGTAGGTGTTCATAGGCTCGAAAAGGTTGCCATTTAACCCACTCTGATATCTGTATCCTACTAAGAAGTTCCAAATCAAAACAAAGGACATTTTAAGGTCAAGAGATTTCATATTTGCAAATTTTCATATACCCGACATTGCTTCGCTGCCAGCAGGCCTATTCAGTACCCCAGTGAAGTTGTCTTGGCGTCATGCATGCATTTACCCGCTGCCAGCAGACCTGTCCAGCATCCCGGCGGGTTTACAAGCACTTCTCATAGCTCTTTTATGATATAATTTTGTTTTTTAAAGATATATAATTGAGCGGGGTGACACTGAAAATTATGATATTTTAGACATATTTTTACAGACCTTGAAAGAATTTTTTAAAACTGTCCTTCATTAAGATTCAGAGATGGTTTGTTTACAAAACCGACCTTCTAAGGCAGGGAGACATTTTATGAGTCGTTCCCTTAAGGAATAGGGACAACGTAAGAAGATAATGGATGATCGTGACAGGCTTCACTCAGAGATTGAAATCAGTTAACTTTTTTCAAACATGGTTGTAAATTTCAGAAGTATATAATTGATGTTTAGACAATTTTTCAGCAGTCATTTCAGTGAAATAATTTTCTTCTTTCTTTGTCTGAACAGTTCAAATTACAGGTATGTGTATTTCCAAAAACAAAAACCGATAAGCGCAAGGGAAAAATCAAAACCAAAACAATAAAAGAAAAGCAAACAAAAGAAAAATATTTACACAGTGTACAAGGGTTGTCATCAAGAGAAATATCTTTTCAGAGCTTGGCCATTCACCGGATAGGTGTCTGGATGTCCCTCTAGGTTCTGTAATCGGAAAGAGCTGGGACCCAATTTCTCAACAATTAAAAATGGTCTGAGCCATAAGTTTTGAAACTTCGTGTGTTCTCCCTTTCCCTCATGCGGTTTGTCCCATTTCAAGACAAGGTCACCTACTTCGAAGTTCCTATCAGAGGCAGATTTAGAATCAAACCAGATTTTGACTACTAGTTGATGCTGATCTAACTTATGTTTAGCTTGAGCTCTTACCTCTTCTAGTTTCATTAAAGAGTTAATTCGGTTTTCCAAAGGGGGACAGTCTTCCTCTTGTATTTTTTGTGATAGCTGTAGTGAGGGAAGAAGAATGTGTGGTGGCAGAATTGCTTCTCTGCCATAGACGAGAAAAAAGGGAGAGTTACCTACAACAGTCTTTCGTGTTACCCTATCAGCCCAGATTGCGTTTAACAGTGCATTATGCCAGTTTTTGTGATTCTCAGATACCGTTCTCTTGATGATTTTAATCAAATTCTTATTGGTTGATTCTGCCAATCCATTGCCCTGAGGGTAGTAGCTGACAGAATACTTCAATTTAATTCCTTTTTCTAGATCAAACTGACTCATTTCAAGAGATGAAAAATAAGAAGCGTTATCAAATACTAAACAGTCAGGGATACCAAAACGAGTAATAATATTCGAATTTAAAAAGGCAGTTACCTGACTGGTATTCACAGTCCTTAATGCGGCAGCTTCAGACCACTTGGTGAAGTAATTTGTGGCTGTTATGATAAACTTATGTTGTTGTGAGGATGGCGGATTAATTGGACCTATAATATCAAGGCCCCACTGCTGAAAAGGGGAGTCCACTGAAATGGGCTGCAAAGGAAAGGCTGGTTTTTGTATACGCCCAGATGCTTTTTGACAAATAATACACTTGCGGAACAAGGCATGGGCGTCTCTGAAAAGTGTGGGCCAGTAATAACCGGCTCTCAAAACTTTATGGGTAGTGGTGTCACCACCAAAATGTCCACCAGCTTCTCCTGCGTGCAATTCTAGTAAGACTTTTTCTGCTTCATCTTTCTCAAGACAGCGCATTAGTACTCCATCAATATTTCGACAAAACATAATACCATTAATCAAATGAAAGGAGGCAGATTTTAATCTTAACGCTCTTCTCTTAGTGGGATCCAGGTGACGGGGGGCTGACCCATGTTCAAGACAGAATTTTATATCGTCATACTAGGGACTGACAGAGTTTTGTGCACAGCAGATTGCATTTAGATTGTGTTGTCCTGGGTTTGACATATCATTTTTTTCTTGTTGTCCCGTTGCTGAATCAGCAACTAACTTGCACAGCCCTTGGCCTCTCACTATTTGAGCTAGGGTAATTTCTATGTCATACTCCTGCAAGGAGGTGACCCAGTTCGCCCTCTTTTCGCCTAACTCTTTCTGCACTAACAGATTCCTAACAGTCGAGTAAGGGACAATAATTTTCATCCTAGATTTCAAAAGATAGGATCGGAAGTGCTTGACTGCTTTAAAAACAGTGTAGGCTTGTTGATCTACTGTTGGGTAATTAAGTTTCACACCTTTGAAAGTAGAGCTCATAAAGGCAATGGGTACTTCATTGTTTTCAGCATTCTTTTGAGTTAGGATGACAGCGTAAGAGCGATCAGAAGAAAATGTGTAGAGCGTGAAATCTTGCGAAAAGTCGGGGCTCATGAGAGAAGGAGCGTATATTATGGCCTTTTTTATTGAATTGAAAGCTTGATTTTCTACGGGTCCCTAATGATATTGTGCGTCTTTCTTAATTAAATTCTGTAAAGGTCTCACCATCTCGGAGAAACTGGGAACGAATCTCCTGACGAAGTTTATCTGGCCTATGAAAGACTGCATGGACTTTTTGGATGAGGGAGGGGGAAGTTTCGAGATGACTTGAGTCCTTTCAGGGTCGATAATCATCTCTTTGCTTGACACAATGAATCCTAAGAGTTTACCTTGTTCTACTACGAAGATAGATTTTTTTGGATTTAAGGAAATGTCGTATTTACGACATCGCTGTAGAACAGCTCTTAAATGAGCTAGATGATCAGTTTTGTTTTTGGAAAATACAGTAACATCATCTAAGTAAACTACGACGAATTGATTGATTAAGCCTTGGAAAGTGATGTCCATCACTCTCTGGAAAGTGGCACCGGCATTAATCAGTCCAAAGGGCATTTTCCTGTAAGCGTAGGTGCCCCATGGAGTGCGGAAGGTGGTTTTAAGTTGGTCTGGAGGAGACATCAAGACTTGGTTGTACCCTGAAAAACCATCCAATAAGGATAGTCTCTCAGAACCAGATACCTATTGAAGGATATGTTCCATAGGTGGGACAGGGTAGTTGTCTTTATCAGACGCTCTATTAAGGTTTCAGAAATCGACGCAAAGTCGGATTTCCCCACTTTTCTTCCGGACAGGGACAAGGTTAGAGACCCATTGCGTGTGCCTAACTGGGAAAATTATCTTAGCATTCAGGAGTTTATTTAATTCTTTTTTGACGGTCGGTTCGAGCTTAGGGTGCATTTTTCTTAATTTTTGTTGAAAGGGTAAGGTTTGAGGTTTCATAGGAATGACGTGTTGTATGATGTTAGGGTCGAAATTTTTAAGGTCATCATACGCCCATGCAAAAACATCTTTAAATTCCTTAAACAATTTAATAAATGCAGCTTTTTCTTGTTCAGAACACCCCACCCCTAAATTAATGCACTATGGATTGTCATTTGTTCCCAAGTTTACTTTTTCATATGATAACGACGAACTATTTGTTTTACAGTTGACCGATTTTTTGAATTTATCTTGAAGATCGTAAAATTTATCTAATCTAACTACAGATTTAGGGATCGAATTTACCATGTCCGATGAAGATTCAGGAGACCTCGAATATGGTATTACCATGAAATCGCGCAAATTATCGTCATGAGTGCATTCGTCAATCACCGCGCCTTGGAAGGTTTCTTCCATATGCAGGAAGCTAATAACCTGTTGATTGTCGTCGAAGACTCTCCAATTCGTGATGTTGTCGGGAACGGATGGCTTGAACAATAGTTCGATGGAGAATGCATTGGGGGACAAGCCTTCTGTAGGAAAGAGTTTGGAGGCTACGTTAGCTAATAGATCAGCTTCAGAATTATTCAATCTAGGAATAGAATTTATATTGAAAGCAGAAAACTTATTCATTAAATTCCATACCTCGGATTGGTAGCTTTTAAGATGCGGAGACAGACAGTAGATAGAATCTCTTACCTGTCTAACCACGATTTTGGAATCGCCAAAGATAGTCAAATTTTGAATGTTCATATCTAAAGCTTTTCTGAGGCCCTGCAATAAAGCCTCATATTCCGCTGTGTTATTAGTACATTCAAATTCTAACCTACATGCAATCAAGATTTTGTTACCTGTCGGATTAATAATAACGCAGCCCGCACCAGCTCCTTCCTTGGACTTTGACCCGTCAAAGTATAGAGACCAAATTTGATTTTTATCAGGTACATGAGACCATTGTGTAGAAGCTGTTGGCTGCACATATGCTACAATCTCGAACTGTTGTTCTGGGTTGATGATAGCTGAAGTCTTGGCCATGAAATTGCCGAAAAAGGTATCCATCCCTTGTATTTTGGGTGAATCAGCAGAAGGTGTAAATGGTTCATTGGGATCATTCAAATCTGTGACCGTGAACTTAAGGTAACGTTCACGATTTACCTTGATTTTGTTGGGCTTGCCGTTCTAGGGCAGCCACAGGTGAGACCAATCTGTCACGAAATAGCCGTGTAGCTGCTCTGACCAGTCTCTGCTTAGAAACAAACCATAAAATTCTGGAATATCCACAACAATAATATCAATAACTTGATGAACTTTGGGGTTAGACAATAATCTTATAAGCTCATTCCTTAATTCGCCTATGACTTTAACACTAGTTCGATCAAGTTGGATGATTTTTAAAGTGGATGGTTCAACTTCAACATTAATCTTCTGACATATAGACCATGGCATCACATTGGATGACGCTCATGAGTCTACCATACCATTGTGCACATTTCTATTAAAGATTTCGAAAGTTAACAAAAATGGAGGTACATTTCTGCGAGTACTAAGTGTGGAAGCTTGTGGCTTTTTACTCGCAGTTTCTAAAGCTAATTTATCTACATTTGTTACATTATTTACAGGAAGGCCTCCTTTATCGTGAGGATCAGGATTATTCTTAGCGGAAGTCTTCAGAGGAACTTTGTTCTGAACAACCTTGTTACTGCTTGAATTACCATTTTTGCTATTCTCTGCAATATTCTGTAACATTTTTTTTAGCAGAAACGGAAATTTTAATAATTCATAAACAGAAATGTTAGCCCTTAAATTTTTTAGATCTTCAACTAAATCATAATCTAAGTTGGGGTTTACATGACTCTGTTTAGTCTCAGCTAGTTTAGATTGCTTTGGGGGCAAAGTCGTAGTGTTTTCGGAAGAAGGTTTGTTTGATGTCTTACTCCTAGTATTGTAGGGATGTACTGTCTCGAAGTTAGCTTGAAAAATACTATCCGAGAAGTGTCCAAAAATGTTCGGAGAAGATTCTTCTTCTTCAACTATCTCTTGTTCAACAACCTCCTCAGGAATCACAGGAGGCATCAAGTTATCCTGGGCTTCTAGAATTGTTTGAAGGGCGAATTGCAGACTTTCTAGATTTAAGCCCTCAGTATTTGGATTAGGTCTGTTGGTGGAAAAAGGCTTTCTGAACGGGGTTTTGTAAGTCCCTTTGCTCGAAGAAGCTTCTTCGGCCGTCCTTTTCAAATCTATAACTTGATTTGACAGTTTTTGGACGACTTTAGTTAAGTTTTCTAAATGCGAGCTTTCAGGCTGTGTTTTATTTTGAATAGGTCGAGGGAGGATTTCGATCTTCTTTTTGGAAGAAGAACTAGTCTCTGTTTCGTTGCTAGTAGTGTCTTTTAAACTAAGGATGTCCTTTTCAATCTGGCTGGCCTCTTCGAAGGCCTATAACAACGTGGCTTTCTTAGATCATTTTACCCAAATGGCTATACTTTGATGCAAGGCTTTAGTATAGTATGCTATGATAAGATTCTCAGCAGGCATCGAATCTGTAGGGATTCGGTTCTTTAATGTTAAGAATCTTTGGTTAAAGTCTTTGATCTTCTCTTTAAGATTTAATCTTAAACTAGAACTTCTTGGGACTTATCATCACCGAACTTCTCGAGAAAGCAGGATTCGAACTTCTCCCAAGACATGATGGTATGTGGTTGTTGGGAAAAGTAACAGGTAGAGGCATTGCCCTCGAAAGTGTAGGGGAACAACCTATAGACTACATCTTCATGCTCAACATTACGGAGTCTAATGGCTAACATAAACTTTTTAATGTGATCTTTGGTGATCTGTTTAGAGTCAGGGTCAAACTTTGGAAGCCACTTCTCCAGATGTTTGGGTAAGGGATGTTGAGGCCCAGGTACGGATACTGCATCCTGGTCGAGCCAAGGTCTGGCAGGATTGTTCTGGTTAGCCATTGGTGTAGGTGGTGTGGAAGGCTGAGAAGGGGAACTTCCTTCGTCAGAAGAGTCTTCTCCAGAAGAAGAAGGAGGTGATGGAGGTGGTGAGGGTGGTATTCCAGATCCTCCTGCAGCAGGAGTGAGGATTAGATATGTAGGGTTTAAAGTGAGGTTAGTGCCTCCAAGTTGTTCTCTGATATCAGATAAATATAAAGGTTGGTCCAAAGGCCGATTTGGTTGCCTTAAATGGGAAAAGGCACTATGTGTTCTTAAGAGAGATTGGAGGACAATCTCTTGTACGTCACCACCTGTAGGATTTGGGGTTATTGGTTCAACTATGATCCGTAGATCGTCGTTTGATGTGGTTGATGTTTGAGGGACGATGTTGTCGTTTGAATGACTTCTTGTCACTATAGGCTAGCGGTTAGGTGGTGGAGGAGTCTTACGACCACCTCGTGCCATTAATAAGTTGCAGGCCCTCCTTCTAGCGTCATTTGTTGACGGGCAAAATTGAACGCTCGTCAACTGGAGGAGTGGATCCGGTCTGGGGTTGTCTAAATAACCCAAGCCGTTTGGGATGATCCACCCCGATGGGTTTAGCGGCTCTGTTGGCCGATCTAAGTGCTAGGAAAAAGAAAGAAAAGCTAAACTAAGAAAAACTAATCTAAGTGGGAAAAGCGGCTACAGCAAAACTATATACAAATCTAAAACAAATACATACAATTTACTAATTGATATCATAAAACAATAATTCTACTTAATTAAATGTTCAGCTATCAACACAATTAAATCTTAATCACAAATGTACAATATTTACAGATTACAGATTTTAAATGAAAACCTGCAAAAATCATTTTTAAACTGTCCTATGACAGCAAAACTATTGTTTTTTTATTTTTATAATTTTATGAAAAAGAAATAAAATGAAAACTATCTAAGCTGAGCAATTAAAATAATAATCCTAACTATAAATCTGAACTATATATATCTATCTAAACTACTTAAATAACACTAATAAACTAACCTGTAATAACGCTTTCCAATTTGTCTCGTGCAAAGTATGTGATTCAGTTGTTCGATGGGAGGAAACCCGCACCAGATTTTCTACAAGCTTCTTGTAAACAGAAAGCAGCGGTACTCTTTGAATATAAATGACAAGACAAACAAGACATAAAATGACAGCAATCTTAAAATTTGCAAATCATCACATTTAGATAAACCCGTATGCGAAGATTTGTACAAAATGATTCATTTAACGAAGAAGATAAACCTTTAATTCATTAAATTGAAACAAAGTAATTGTTGTACTTTAAAATAAGAGACATCAAATATGGACAACACATAAACCAAATCACATCAACCTGCAATGAATTATGATAGCTAAAGTAGTCGATAATTGATTGCAAACTAATATGAAGAAAACTTGAAATAAAATTTTGATATATTGAAAGCTAAATCTATTACAAAACATCCACTTTCATCCCAGTTTGTATCCTCATAAGTCCAAAGTCTTTCTTCTCCCAACAGTGATGGGTTCATTACAAAAAATAACAAGTATTTAAAGGCCATAGGGTAAAACATCCCTGTGGGAATTATCAAAAACAGTTTACAAAAAATCTGGGAACAATCTCCCAAGTCTCTATTTTTGCCTATGACTAACAACTTGAAACAAAAAAACATGTTCTAAACTGCCACAGCATGTCCAATTTGCCATTTGAAATTTGTATGCACCTGAAAGTGGACAAGAATACACAAGTTTAGATAAGTTTTATTTGTAAAATTAACAGAAAACAAAATTTTAAGACTAGCTACAGAATCTTGTGATTCTGTAGCTGGTCTAATTTGAAAACAGAACCGTTTTAAATCAATCCAAAACTAACAGAAATATATTCGACCTATTAAACATATCTTTAATTACTATTTGAAAACAAAGCAAATCATTCATGCCAGAAGTAACCAAATCTTTATGCCAATTTGAAACATACAGAAATCGTGTTTAATTAACCGAATGGTAACAGGGATATATGCAATCTGTCAAACACTTTTTATTACCAATTCGGAGAAGACATGATCGTTTTGATAATTCGAAACCAACGAAATCATTTTTGAATCAATCTCAATCGAAACAGACTATAACCAATCAAGCAAATCTTTCATATTCATTCAATACAAACGCAATAGTTTATGTCGACTCAGAACTTAACAAAATCGTTGTTGAATCAAAACAAAACTAACAGAATCGTTTTTTTAATTCAAAACTAACAGAACTATATCAAACCAATCTTCAACGCATATACAAACAAATATGCTAATTGAGGGCATACAGCATCGTTTCATAATCAAACCAAAAGAAATGAATCGAACTAACTCAGGGCCGACACAATTGTTATACTAATGCAAAATCATATCAATCAAAACATAGCTGTGTCCGATTTTAGCAAACAAATCTTCTGTACATGATTCATAACGAAATCATTTTTGGTAATTCGAAAATAACAGAATTGTTTTGAATCTATTAAAACGAACAGAACTAATTGAAAGAAAACATAATCGGCTATGCTAGTTCAAACCAAATCATAAAACAAAATCGATGTTGAAATGCATACCTGGGCTGTAGGAAAACGTTTCGATCAGGATAACTTTGAATTGACAAAGGTCGTTGTTGCCTCAACATTTCTGAACACAATTGAACGGTGGTCTTTTGCTTCTTCTCGTTGGCTTGTAGCCTGTCTCTTTCCTTTGACAACGCTGTCACCCGTTCCTCCAAAGATTTAATCTTAGATTGCAACAGGGGAACGTCGATGTAATAACGTTCAAGCCAAGAATTGCATTGAGTGCAAGGTGGTTGATTTGGCCTTGGCATTACAGGTGAGGGTTCGTTCAAGTTACTAGGGGTTTCACTGTGAAGCTTAATTCCCGGGAAGTTAGGGTCGTTCTTGAGGCACGGAGATATGTTGGAAACATAGTCATAGGGTTCCATAGAGCAGAGGCCATGAGAGTAAGGGTATTCCTCGGCTAGGAAATGTTCAATCTCAGAGTCTGAATCCTCGCTCAAAACGATAGGCTTTTGGTCTACGTTTTGCTTGGGCTTGTTCCGAGCACATCTAGATATCCATCGTGCGTTCTTCTTTACCTTACTATTAACGCCAGTATCACCTTTGCCTTTCTTACTTACAGGCCTCTTGACGGTCTTAGTATTGTCTTTAGCACACGGATTGGCCATGGTATCGGGTAGGTTAATGTTGGGGTAGTTCGAGGGTTTGATAGGGGGTAGAAGGGTAGGAGGTGGCACGGCTGGCCCAATCAGAGTTTCAGTAACCACAACCTTGTCCACTTGGACACACTCAGGAGTGGCAAAGCCATTCCTTGATAGGAAGGCTTGCCAACAGTCACCACTAAGGCTCAGATGATGAACAATCACGATTTTCATCAAGCAGTGATGGAAAAGGCTGTTATCAGCCTTCTCACGCTTAAATCGTTTGGACATCTTGTACAAATTGCATAGGAGATAGTGCGGCATGTTCAGAGGGTAGTCTATAAAATTCATAAGCAACCTGAGATGATAAAGAAATACCAAACCATAACGACCTTCGCAAGTCACAAATTACTTAACAATTTCCAATAGATCATGCCACCTGGGTTTGAGGGCAGTGACAGGCATACCTCTATCACAACTAACAATCTTTCTCGATGTGAATAGGAGCGGCCATGGCACCTCGTCCACTTTCGAGTTCTTAAACCACCTCTTCCCTTTAACTGGTAAGCATGTAGCTGAGATGAGGAATTCCTCATTTAGCTCGAGTTGGATATCTCCGACCTTAGCCCTGCATCCGTCGAAGGTGAGGGCAAACTGTTGGTCTACCGAAAGGTTGAAACCCTCAAATTTTTGGATAAAAACCAGCCAGCCACTCTTCTCCAGGTCTTCGTGAGCATTGTCGAACAGCAGGAGCGTTTGGTTGCCATTAGGTTTTATGCACACCACAGGTGCCATAGGAGAGAGCACACAGTGAGTCGGGTAAACGGACAAGGGTTTGGACAGGGTATACGCAGGACCAAAAGCTCAGGGATTTCCCCAAAACTAACAGAGGTAACCCGGGATAGAAGGCGGGCATTAATGCCCAAGTGTGCGAGGGTGGTGGAACGAAACAATCCATGCAGAACATTCATATCGAATGTACAATCGACGGCACTATGGTGATCACTATTGCAATGTGTTAAACGCAATGTCATTCAAACAATTAATGAAAACTATGGTAAGTCGACCCAAATATTTGCACAAGCAATAGTGTTTGCATGGTTTTAAAATCAAAACAATGTTTCGAATATGGCACCAAGGATTCGATCATAAATCGTATGCTTTGTATGAAACCATTGAATTAAGGGTCTAATCACCATGTTAATGCGTTGTTATGAAACCATTGAATTCGATCAAAATCAATAGAACATCAAACCACCATTGAATCAAGGACTCAATCACAATCATTAGAATATCATCACAGTCTTATAAAAATGAAGTCATATTAACAACAACAAAAAATGCCAAATGAGTAAAGGTTTTGGTATCCTGCCAACTGTGTGACCATAATTGAATTGGAAATGCAATGAACACATAGACAAGAGTAACCATAATAATCCAGTGATGATTTTAATGCCATTGATGTGACTTCGAAATCAAAGTTTTCACGCTTGCAGTCGTGAAAACGAGAACAAAAGGCAGGTGTGCAAATGCGCAAGATAATAGTGTTGTTTTATTCAAAAGATTGCGATCAGAATCAAGGGTTCCAAAACACTTGTGTAGGCAGCTTATAAAGATAGGATAAAAATGTGAAATGGCTGCCAACATGTCCCAATAATCAGTGTAGATGTGAATGGTCCCCTATTTCTTGTCAACAAGAACTAGGTTAGACACCCATTTGGTTAGGGGAATGGGGTAGATAAAGTTGGTTTTCAATAGATTTTCCACCTCTACCTAATGGTCTTGCTTTTCTTGGATTTACTAGTCATAGCTTTCGTCAAACAAGTTTCACATTTTCATAAATTTTAATCTCATGTTCAACAATTTGAGGATAAAGACCTTGAGTCTTCTAGAACCATTAGTGATACCAAGTCAATGTTGGGAAGAGTTCTCAATGGATTTTATCACGGGTCTACTAAAATAAAAAAGGGAAGAATGTCGTCATGGTAGTGATGGATCGACTCGTGAAGTATGTCCATTTTTTCTCACTTGTCATCCTTTTAAAGAAAGTATAGTAGTTGTAGCATGCCTGGAAACATTTCAAAAGCCACATGGAAACCTCAATATTATTTCCATTGGAAAAGAACCAATTTTCAGTGGTAATTTATGGACTGACTTGTTTTCTTGTTTGGGTACTCAACTAGCTCACAACTCCTCTTACCATCCCTAATATAATGAACAAACTAAGATTGTGAATAAATATATAGAAGGTTGTCTTTTTTACTTTGCATCTAATAAATGGTCACAATGGCCCATCAAATGTTACCTTTGACAAAATGGTGTTAGGACACTTCCTTCTATACTTCATCCAAAATGTACACATTCATGGAACTCTATGGGTATCACCCTCCATCCATCATATCACCCTTGAGAGGGAAACCCAAGGTTCAAGCAATAGAGGCTCACATTGACCACCAATAAGAGGTTCTCCAATTATTAAAATACAACTTTCCTATAACACAAAATATGATGAAATAATATGCAGATCAACGTCATAATGAAATGCACTTTAAAGTGTTGATGATTGCAGCTTCGTGAGACATTCTCTCGATCGTACTCTTGATGGAATGAATTGGGTTGACCTGTGATGATACTCCTCGATGGACTGAGTTGAGTATGACACTTATCGATGGACTAATAAGTTGTACTAGGTTGGTGCCCAGCAACCCTTGGGTTGTAGCCCAAGAGGTTGGGATATTGTACTGGGTTGGTGCTGAGTGACCCTTGGGTTGTAGCCCAAGTGTTTGGGACATTGTACTGGGTTGGTACCCAATGACCCTTGGGTTGCATCCTAAGAGGTTGGGATATTGTACATGGTTGGTGCCCAACGACCCTTGGGTTGTATCCCAAGTGGTTGGGATATTGTGGGTTGTATCCCATCATCCCTTGTGGTCATGTCTTGTGGTTGTAGCCCTTGACGATGATGAAAAACACTATGTGGTTGTATCACTGGTGTATTCTAGTGGGTTGTAGCCCCTAGATGAGATGAGAAGGTTCACATTGGTTGTAGCCATGTGTGACGTGATGGAGAAGACTTTCACTGTGACGTCAAGAGAAGGAAGAAGGCCCATGCCTTACGCAAAATACTTAAAGGTTCAAGTCAGCCTTGTTGAGAGGCACCACTTGGACATGAAAACTCACACGTTAGACTTGTATATATTCTTCTTTTTGCTCTTGTATCTTCTCTTGGAAAAATATTATAGTGAAAGTTTGTTGGGTTTTTTTCCCTTGTGTAGAAGGGTTTCCCAGGATAATTTTTTTTGTATCTTGTGCATGGTTATCTTCTTGTGATCCTCGTTATTTACTGTAGTTATTTTATATGGTTTATGCTTCAGTTTTGCTTCTTCTAATGTGAAATGAGGAAGAAATTTAATGTAATTCAACAAGCATAAAATTCTAACATGGTTTTAGAGCAATGTTCTAGAAAGAAGTCGTTTGCACAAGCTCATTAGCCTTATGCTGCAGCTCGCTACCCCTTTCTGTAGTTTGCTAGGGTTAGACTGGAGCTGCACTTTTCCTTGTCAAGCTCGTTGAGAAAAAAATCCCTAGGTCGTTGGGAAAAATTTCACCATAGATCAGTGTGCCCTTCCATAGCGCATGTCCTACTGTTGGTTGTGGAGCCTGATTATCTTCTTGATTCAAAGGTCTTGTGTTTTTCAGCCATGTTTATACCCCATGAAGACTTTACACCCCAGAAGTATGTACACTCTTCCACGCAAGGGAGTGCAAGGGGGTACCCCCTTTGCGGGGTCTAGGGAGTTCGGGGGCAAGCGGGCCCCCGGCGGGGGTTCGAGGGCAGCGTCCCCTGATGGGGGTTCGAGGGCAAAGCCCCCGAAGGAAAAATTGCCCTGTAAATGTATATTGTAATTTCATTGTAAATCTAGACCGTTCAATATAAGGTCGCAGATCTAATGGTAGAAATTATGTTAGGGTTTTTTCCCTAGAAGGCAACCCTCTGTTATGAGGGAAATGTATTGCGGCTATGCATTATGGCGAGTATTGTATTCTGAGAGAGGAGACTGTGAGAAAAAGAAGAGGAAGTTATAGCGGGTTTGTTGTAGGTTGTATCCCTTCATTTGTTGGGTAATAATAAAGCAAGGACTTGGAAATTTCTCTGGTGGACGTAGCCCACGCTGGGTGAACCACGTAAATCTGTGTCTCTATTGTATTGTGTATATTTTGTGTTTTGTTTCCGCATTTGTTTTATTTTATTGCTCCACGGTCCTATTTTTCTAACACCTACAACTCTCAGATTGCATATTGGAGAAGTTTGAATTTTTTGGTATTTTTTTGGTCCTAGGGTTTCTGCAACCATGGTGACAAGTGTTTTGATGGAAGATAGGCTTGATGGAGCCTCTAAATTCAAATCTTGGAAGTATATACTACTCATCACTCTGGAAGAGAGTGATCTGATGACATTTGTGGAAGAGGTTGTTCCATAACCAGATGATGCTTCAAAGAAGTCTTAGTGAAAGAAGAATGATGAAAGAGTTAGAAGGATCATTATCTACTCTATGAAAGACCACTTGATTCTGCACATATCCAAACTGAAGACAACTAAAGAGATGTTTGACGCCTTGAATAAGTTGTTTGAGAGAAACAACACCAACATAGTCATTTCCTTGAAACACCATCTTCAAAAAGTCAAGATGACTAAGGTAGATACAGTTGCCACCTTCTTCATGAAGATATCTAAGATCAGAGATCAGTTAGGTGCCATTGGAGAGATCATCTCAGATAGAGAACTTGTCATGTTGACTCTTAATGGTCTTCCAAGCCATTGGGAGCCATTCATTCAAAGTATTAGTGGGCAATCCAAATTGCCTAAGTTTGAACGGTTATGGGAAGATTGTACTCAAGACGAGACCAGACTTGCTACTAGAGGTGCACAAGGTTCCCATCATGATGAAATTCATTCCCTTGCCTCTCATGCAAGGACAGGAAAAGGAAGAGGAAGAGGTTCCAACAAAACATTCAAAGGAGGAAAATCTAGACCATCTCTTGAGCATAAAAAGAAGGATCTTTCAAAGATTTAGTGCTTCAAATGTGAGAAGTTTGGCCACTATGCCAGACATTGCCCTTTGTGGAAGAATAGAAAGAAACATGCCTCCACCGTTGATGTTGACTGAGAGCCACCCCAAAATAAGTCAAGGAAATCAAGCAAGGATGATGAGGAGTTCTTCTTCATTTCATCCCTCTCATGTACAGTTCCTACTAGTAGTGATATATGGTTGATTGGTAGTCGTGCTTCCAGACATATGACTGGATATAGAGAGCACCTTACAGATCTAGTAGAGAGAGACTCTCAGTTGCATGTTGTACTTGTTGATGATGCCAGATATATTGTGAAGGGATATGGGGTCAATTCCTTCGAGTTAGACTTTGGTACCCTGCTTCATTTGAGTGATGTATTGTTTGTACCGGGGATGAGAAGGAACCTTGTCTCTATTTCAGCCTTGGAGGACAAAGGCTGCAAGGTTTCCCTCTCTAATGGAAATGTTCTTACATGGCACAAGAACTCTAGTATGGAATCATCCCTTGTGATTGGTGTTCAAGAAGACAGTTTGTATAGATTGACAGTCCGACCAGTTCAAGCCTTGGTGCATGATTCTATCGGTTTGAGTTAGTTATGGCATAGGAGACTTGTGTTAGAATTTGGAAGATGGTGTGCTCGTTTTACCATTGATGATACCTTCGTCACCCAACCATAGGCCGAAGCCTCCCTCCGAGCACCTTAACCTTGACTGAGAATTCCTTCGGAAGCAAACCCTAGGCTAGATAGCCAAACAGACAGTAGCACATCAATCCCCAAGGATAGCGCATCACAAAAATTTGATCAGATAGTCCAAACCCTAGCCAAGAGATATTCAAGCCAATACTGAGAACTAGTTGTTGTTGCAGCTGCACCTGCAACCCTCCTCCAACCTACGCACTAGACTGCAACTGCAGTGCGCACCAACTGGGAAACTGCAATTCTGATATGTTGTCAAATGAGAACTGGCGCCCTGTATTTATAGTAATCCTGCCAGTTTGTTGGGGCCAACTTCTCCTTCTGGGTATGTGTCTATTCAGTATATTATTATTAATTCTGGTCGACTTCTTCTCTTGGAGGCTAATAGCCTAATATAAATTATCTTCTTGAGCCGACAAGGCTTCTAGGGTTATTAGCCAATTCATTAGGGTTTCTCTTGCTTCCCGGAGTCTTCTATT